>MCJB01037674.1:3199-18647 GCA_002018475.1 Nicotiana obtusifolia | reverse complement strand
GGGGGGGGGGGGGGATAGTATGAGATAGGGCAACAAGATTGCCACGAAACTGTGAGAACGGGGAATAATAATGTCTCATCGGGACCAGGGATTGCATGGCCAGCCCCGAAGAAACAATTTGCGCAAGTTAGCCACATGTATTGGTAAATTTATTTTTAGCAAACGAATGCTCATGTACTTTTGAAGATAGAAGGAATAAAATGAAGTCCTTTTTATTTTTATCTTGTTTCTTTTCCAAACGATGAGTTGATTTTATCATTTGAAAGTTAACATAAAAAACTTCAAATGCTTGTTGCCGGAATGAACATGAGACGTACTCTTCAAGATCACCGTAAACATAAGAGGGCCATCTCTTATGAAACCCTCATAGTAAAGGGTTGGTTCCGGAAGAGTTTATGCCCGGAACAAGAAGCTATCAGACAAAAATACATCCAAAGCATTATCTAATTCGACACAAAATAACAAACTTTGCACAAGACTTAAGCAAAAATCTTATTTATTTATAAAAATTCCAAATAACATAGGTACAAAAGTACAAAGGGAAAACAACAAAAGAAAAGAGGAAAAATCTAAACATTATCGCCACCGGAACTTTGGGGGAAAGAGGCATCTATACACCCCAGGAGAAGTGGGCGGATCAGCTATCGGTTTGGGACCTGGGTTTTCATCATCATTCTCTTCAAGCTCCTCCTCGGTTCCTGAATACTTACCGATACACAAAGAGTGAGTTGCGTCAGGCTGAGCCGGAAGATCTTCTTGAGCAGTTAACTCTAGTGCTCAGGCCTTGGCTATGTCATCATCAAGATCAACGATGCCCACTTTGGCCTTCTCCTACGTTTTTCACCCTATATGTTACATTGCATACGTCTTTTCAAAGACAAGAGAATCCCCTTGGTATTGGAGCCTTGCTTAAGTCTATCAACCTTGGCCAAAAGGCCATCCCTCTCGGATTTTCTCAAATTTCTCCTCCATCCGTGCCTGCTTCTCCTTGGCGGCATTAGCCTCCTAGGTTTTAGAGTTCATGGCTGCCTCCAAATTATTTACTCGTTCAACGGAGGGAGACTCGCACTTGGCAGCAGCAAGAACATCATCTTGAAGCTCAGACCACTTAGCCTTACCATCTTGGAGTCTTGCATGTAGCTGAGTGGCTTCTTGGCTGTGGGCTATCACTTCCTGCTCACTTTGTTGCAACCGGGCAAGCTCGCCCGCTTCAGCAGCCTTTGCCTCCAGCACTGGGAGGCACATATCAAGTTGATTCTTTTCAGCCAACAGCTCATCCCGTTCAGGCATAAGTCCTTCTTTATCGAGAATCAATCTCTGAAGGCCCTCAGAAGCAAGAAAGTTGGCCTGCAAAAAAGTAAATTGAAGCTAGAAGCCTCGCCACAGACGATAAGTAAAAATTAAGCAATAAGAGAGCAAGTACAATATTGTTGCCGCATTATGCATGGCGTTAGTCAACATGCAATCCCCTAAAAGGAAGTGTATTTTTTGCTTATCCTTCTTTGAAGCCACTGACTTCAGGTAGTTGGAAAGTTCCATCGTCTTAGACAACAGATGGCACCCTTTCGAAACCGTGAGAGTGACATTCCTCCTCCCTCGGGGATCCGGAGAAGGGGGAGAGTAATTGTGCTCCATCCATCCACGATTATTGTCATCATCCACGCTGGTAAATAGGCATGGTGACCACGTTTACTAAATTTACTACTCCCCTACGGAAGATTATGGGGGAGTAGATATTCATCATGTGTGCCAAAGTAAGGGTTTCTCCAGTCTCTGCACACAACTGGTCGCCACACAAAGGGGCCTACCTATACCAAGCAGACCTGGTACCGATGGCATAACTCAAAGATCACGGGATCAAGTCCCCCGCTCAAAGAAAACAAGCCTAAAGTGAAGGGGTACGTATAGATATACGTAAATCATTTCTCGGTGAAGGTAACCTGCTCTATCAGGTCAGGACCAATGATGTTGAGGTCTGTGCAATTACAGTCCTCTTTTATAGTAGGAATACTGAAAGGTCGAATAGAGAAATGATACTTGATAATGGCCCAAGTCCGTATATGCAGGGAGGGAAACTTCTCATGGAAGTCATTGACAGTACTCAAGTGTTTGGGTATGATGGTTCTTACCGTGGAAGGATCAACATCGACATCAACCTCTTTATCTTTACTTCTATTCGGGCCTCCACCGAAGAGAAGATCAGAGTTCTCAAAAGACTCATTAAGAAAAGCCATAACAGTAAGAAGATGATGGAGTTTTTTGAAGAAAATCAGAGAGAGATGAAAGCAGAGGAAGGTTAAGTGCAAAGAAGGTAAGAAAGTTATGAAAATTTTTAAAGTGAAAGAGGTCAGATGATGAGTATAAGTATAGGTATAGGCGGGAACAAATCGTGGTCATGATTACCTCGAGAACTAGCAAAAATATTACTAAATCGTGGGGAAACATGTGTTCGGGATAATAAATGCAAGAAGATGTGCATCCTTTCAAGCGTCAGAGACTGTTAAGAAGGTTTTCAAAAGATTTCCCGCCAAGAAAAGGATCTTCATCAACTTCCCGATGACACAAAGATGTGTCACCAGAAAGCGGGAGGATTGTCTGTATGGGGCAAAAATTGGTTTATATTAAATGATCGAATAGTAGTGCTACAAGTGGAACCGGAGATAGGCAGAAGACAAATCAAGTAAGAACCAATATCGGGAACATCAATTGTAGTTGGTATCGGATAAACCCCGAAAGCAGCACAATTGTCGTGAACAGATCCAATATTTGCCATCGGATGGCATTCAATGAAGAATATTCCCTAGAATTAAATGGGCAGCCGTTGCCCATTAAATCCTTCTTTATCATGAATCGATCTCAGAAGCAAGGAAGTTGGCCTGCAAAAAAGTATATTGAAGCTAGAAGCCTCGTCACAACAGATAAGTAAAAACAAGCAATAAGAGAGAAAGTACGATATCGCTGCCGCATTATGCATGGAGTTATTTAACATGCACTTCCCTGAAAGGAAGTGTATTTTCTTCTAATCCTTCTTTGAAGCTAGTGACTTCAGGTAGTTGGCAAGTTCCACCAGCCTAGACATCAGATGGCACCCCTTCGAATTCGAGAGAGTGACACTCCCCCTCCCTCGGGGATCCGGAGAATGGGGAAAGTGATAAGTGAAAATTTTGACTACTTATTAGCATCTTTTAGCTTCTGTTTTAGTCTAGAAGCATTGAATTGTGTAAATTCTTTTTGAATTAGTAACTTCTTTTTGAATTAGTAGCTTCTTTTCGATTTAGTAGCTCTTTTTTATGTTTTAGTGGATAATAAACCTTTGGTTTTCTTAATGCCACGGTTCTTTCCAAAGGGAGTTTTTATGTGAACCGGGTGACTCGTCCCAACGACGGATGACGTGAAAACCTTCTTAAGGGATATAGTCCGTTTTTGGTATTTAGGTAATAATAGTAGTAGTAATGAATAAAAAGACCTAATTAAGTCATGCTCGAAGAGTCAAACATGCTTCACTTGGTACCAACACACTTAACTACGTGGTTATGGTTAGAAACAAGGTTTTCGAAAGAAATAGCTCTAGTTAGTGATTGTGACTCTTGTGTTGACTTAGGTAATCATCGAACGAACCATGGTCGTTTTGGGCCCTCGACTCTATCCTCTTCAACAATCCAGTTGTGTGAGGGGTGAGATGTTTTGTTGCTAGTCCAAGTACCCATACGAATGGTCTAAAACTTGCCCCGAATGTGTTTCAAGGCAAAATCTTAAGTTTTTCTTGGCTTGAGAAGTGATTGTAGGCTTTCCTTGACCCGCTCGAATTTTTCCATTGCCTACCAATGTTGTTATCCCTAGTCAACCCATTTGAGCCTCGAGCCTTTCTCATTTGATAACCATGTTACAAGCCTTTACCCGTTTTGTTATGACCTTCTCTTGGCACCTGAGCTATCCTTAACACTCTTGTGAGATGATTGGCTAAAAAAAGTAAGTTTGGGGGAGAGACGAGGAACTTGAAAGAGGTATCAGGCACAAAAAAAGAGAGAGAAAAGAAATGATGAGAAGGAAAGGCACGAAAAGGAAAGAAGAAAAAGAAAAACGAAAAAGAAAGTGAATAAGTGGAGGAGTTGAAGGGATTCAAAGAAAAGTAATGATACAAAGCATGGAGAAATCAAAGAGGGAGAAAATGAATGTCATGATCAAGAAAGAGTGATGTTAAGTCTCTCTAGTTCCCCAAAGAAAAGAAATTGCCTCGAAGAATTAGCAAAGCATGAGCCGAGAATAAAAAAATTGAGTGCTTAAGGAAAGGTGAACCCACTCAACCATAATGTATCTAACCTTATTCGAAAAGCCTTCATTACATCCCGAAAAATCCCTAAGTGATTTCAAGCCGAGTGAGCTTACATCAGTGGCGATCTACATGAGGGACAAGCCTATGGTACTTGAAGCCGTACTTGCCACATTCTCTTGAGAGAGATGAGTGAACCTTTCGCAAATCTTTGGATTGGGTGCTAAAATTCTTAAGTGATCTAGGAAAGAAAAGAGTAGAGGATGAGGAGTTTGGAATCCACAATGACCTACATGAGAGAGCGAGCTTCCTTGATGAATAAGTGTCACATTAGAACTATATGTGCATAAAAGTTTAACTTGTCGCCTTGCTGATAATACATGAGTAGTGTGGGTAATTGTTGGTCCCAATTGATGTGTAAATGGCTCACCTTTGACTGGCTGAAATGATCCTTAACTTGTGGAGGTGGGAACTATTTTGTTTGCTTGAGGACAAACAAAAACTTAAGTTTGTGGGAGTTGATACATGGAGATTTTGACTACGTATTAGCGCCTTTTAGCTTCTGTTTTAGTCTAAAAGTATTGAATTATGTTCCCGAAACTAATGAAATATGCAAAATTGCAGGAATGTTGAAAGTTGGACTCCCCAGATGAAATCCGACTCAAAGAGGAGTAGTCCGAGCACAAGGCAACGACAGGGCACAGAAACATACAAAATGCGGTCCGCAGAAGGAATTTTGCGGCTGCAAAAGAAAGTGCGAACCGCAGAATTTCATTTGCGGCCGCAAACAATGAAGAAAATCTCAGCAGGCTTTCTAGCAAACTGCGGGTGTGCAAATTTCTAAAGTCCAAATCCCTCAAAATTGCGGAATGCACAAGAAGTGTCTTGCGGTCGCATAAGTAAAAATGCGGACCGCAGAAGACCAGATTGCGGCCGCAGTGATAAATCTGAGGACCGCAGAAACATTGCCTTGCGGCCGCAGTTGAGAATTGTGCGTCCGCAGAATCTCAGCTCCTGCAAGATGAAGACCTCTGCGGACCGTACATGGAATTGTGCGGCCGCAGAACCTCCCGAAGGGTATTTTTGTCCAAAATTTCTAGCCTTGTATAAATTGCGAGTTTCATAAAATTAGGTTAATTTTTGACATCAACAAGTCCTGTAGCCATTTTTCTTTGCCTCTTCTGGAAGTTTTCTATATCTTGGAGTATTTTAACATAGATTTTATCATTTCAACTTTACAATGTGAGCTTAATTAGTATTTCTTCTTCTATTTCGTCAATTTCAAGCATGAATAGTTAGATTTTTACTAGGGTGGTGACCCAATCCTAGTATGTAAACCTCATGGGTATCTAATTGAGTGCTTGTTTATGATCGGGTGTTTATTATTTGGCCTTTTTTATGTTTCAATTTGTGGAATTAATGGTTGCAAACATTAGCTTATGCCTATTTGACTTAGTCTAGGAAAACTTGGCTAACAAGAAATTTGGTCAATCGAGATAGTAATAACCCGACTTGAGCTTTTATCAACCGTTTTGTGTAATACCCATTTAGACTTCAGAAAACCAAATTTGGCAAGATCACTCTCTGACCGAGAGGTATTGAGTGGGTAATTGAGAGTTGATAGCTACATACACCCCGATCAACAAAACAAGCATTAAGGTTTATATCCCATTAGGCAAACACCTAGGTGATGGTCATAGCCCTAGGCTTTTTACAACCTTGAAAAAAACAACAAAAACAATTATGTTAGTATTATTTTTTAATCTTGCAATCTTAGTTTTAAAATAACAATAGAAACAAAATCAATTTGTGAAAGTGCAAATTAAGACAGTTCAAATTCAGGCATTAGAATATGTACTCTTAACCACAATATAGCTCCTTGTGGATTCGATCCCGACTCTTCATTGGGTTACTATAATTGCAATCAACCGATTCATACCTTGTTTTGAGATGTGTATTGTGCGTGATAGGTCAATTTTTGGCATCGTTGCCGGGGAGTTAAAATCGTGTTTGCTATATATTTGAGTGTGTTTTTGGAATATCTTCTTTTCCTTCCGTGTTACTAACGTGTTGGAAAATTGCAAGTGCAACCATGGCAAACAATGAGCTCGAAAATATTGCTTTGGGGGATGTGGACATTGAGGATGATCAAATGGATGAGATTCCTCTTGAACTTCAAGCCAATAGACGAGGCCGAATGCCTCATGACTATGTGCCTGCTCCACCCCAACCTCTATCACGAGCGGCTCCAGACCGTGTTTTGCCGAATGAAGGATATGCAAGTGCAATAATCCCTCCCCGTATTAGGGCGGGCAACTTTCAAATAACCAACGTGATGCTCACGTTGCTTGAGCAACGAGGGTTCTTCACCGGTGCTCGTGGTCAAAATGCATACAAATACTTGAAGGGGTTCGTGAATACGTGTTGGGGGAGTAAACAAACAAATGTATCCGAGGATGCTTTGAGGCTAAGGCTTTTTCCCTTCTCTCTATGGGGGAAAGATTTAGATTGGTTGGAACGTTTGCCAAACCATTCCATTCATACTTAGGATGAATTGGCAGAGAAATTTATTTCTAAGTACTTCTCTCCCGGGCACATGGCTATACTTAGGGATGAAATTCTAGCATTTAAGCAAGAGCCTAATGAACCACTACATGAAATATGGGAATGATATAGAACAATGGTTAAAGAGTATCCCAACAACGATATGACGGAGAACATAATTTAACAAACTTTCTATCGGGGGATGAACACAACCAACCAATGTGTAGTGAATCAACTTGCCGGTGGAAACTTCATGACTACAACTTATGCGGATGTGTGTGATATTTTGGATGAAATGGCGGATACTTCATTAGCGTGGCAATCTCGAGCTAATGTTCCACAAGGTGATCCCAATGTGATTCACCTTCACAAAGAGTTGCATGACCATGATGAAGCCATAGCCGAATTGACTATGAACCAATCGGCAAAGGCTCAACTTCAACAAGTGCAAAACCTGAGGCAAGTCAATGCAATGGAAGGGATAAACATGATGGTGAATAAACAGAGAACAAAGGGTCCATAAATGAAACAAAGAATGGACAATTTTGTGCAAGAAGATAGTGTGTTTGATCAAGATGACTCTTGTAATTACCAAGAAGAAGAGGTCCAATATGTAAAAAACTTTCAAGGGAAAATAAATAGCTTCCAAGGCACAAGCCAACAACAATGGCGACCTCAAAACAATCACGGAAATTGGAATTCTCACAACCAAGGTAATTGGAGTGGTGGAAACAATCAAAGCAATTGGAATAACAACAACAATCAAGGAAATTAGAGTGGTGGAAATAATCAAGGGAATTGGCATAACAACAATAACCAAGGCAATCGGGGAGGTAACAACCAAGGCAATCGGAGGTCGAGTTTTCAAAGGCCCCCGATGTATCAACAACTGAGAAACCCGCCTCCTTATCCTTCCCATGGTCCTAGTTCTTCCAAAAATGAAATGGGACATATTGAGAACATGTTCAAGCAAATGATGGAGAAGAATGCCGATTCTGATGCCCAACTTGCCTCACCCAGCACATCGATCCACAACTTAAAAGTGCAAATGGGGAAAATCTCTCAAGCTCTAAATTCTCGTCTTAAGAGGGCGCTACCAAGTGACACGGTGGTGAACCCAAAGGGTGGGAACAATACGGGGCATGTCATGGCCGTTACTACAAGAAGTGAAAAAGGAGGGAATGCACCCACCTCAAGTCAAAGGCAACTTGTGGATGATGAGCAGGTGGTACAAGAAGAAGAGATCCCGAACAATATAGTGCAAGCAAATGATGAAGTGTGGATTGATATTGATGATAATGTGGAAGAGACTCAAGAGGAATTGAACCCGTCCAGGGATCATGTTATTGACATACCGGAACCGGTAGTGCAAAAGGCTAAGGCACCATTTCCTAAGCCTCCTCCTCTATATCCTCAAAGGCTTGCCAAGCAAAATGGTGAAAATCAATTCAAAAAGTTCATTGACATGATGAAGAGTCTCTCGATCAATGTATCATTAGTTGAAGCTTTGGAACACATGACCGGTTATGCAAAGTTTATGAAGGATTTGGTGACAAAGAAGCGGTCAATGAATTTTGAAACTATCAAAGTCACTCCTCAAGTGAGTTGTGCATTCAATGGCTCCTAATTGGAAGATCCCGATGCTTTCACAATTACTTATACCATTGTAAGTGCCGAGTTTGCTAAAGCTCTTTGTGATCTTGGGGAAAGTATCAATTTGATGCCCCTATTCGGTTTTCAAGACTTTGAGAATTGGGCAACCAAGACCCACATCTATGAGATTACAAATGGCTGATCGTACCATGAAGAGATCGTCGGGAGTGATTGAAGATGTATTGGTTCGTGTTGATAAGTTTATTCTCCCGGTGGATTTTTTCATTCTTGATTGTGAAGTGGAATATGAGGTGCGGATTATTCTTGGAAGACCTTTCCTTGCTGCGAGGAAGACTCTTGTTGATGTGGAAGCCGGAGAACTCACTTTTCGGGTGGGTGATGAAAATGTGGTGTTCCACGTGTACAAATCTATGCGGCAACCAAATAGTAATGAAGTATGTTCGTTCGTGGACTTGGTGACCGATGTGATTATTGATGATACAAGTGCCACAATAAATATGGGTGATATGTTGGAGGTCATCTTGCTCTACTTTGATGATGACGAGATGGATGGCTTCATGGAATATGTGAACTCTTTGCAAGGGATGGGGTCGTACAACTATGCACCCCGAAAACTTTCCTTGGATCTTGAAAATAGGAAAACTCTTCCTACAAAGCCTTCAAATGAAGAGCCTCTTACCTTGGAGTTGAAGCCATTGCCTCCACATCTTCGGTATGAATTTTTTGGCCCTTGTTCTACTTTACCAGTTATTCTTTTCTCTTGTTGTACTAACGTGCAGGTTGACTCTACATTGGCGGTGCTTCACAAGAGGAAGAAGGCTATTGGGTGGACTTTGGCAGATATTCGAAGAATAAGCCCTGCATTTTGCATGCACAAGATTAACTTGGAAGAAGATACCAAACCATCTATTGAACATCAAAGGAGACTCAATGAGGCTATGCAAGACGTGGTCAAAAAGGAGATTATCAAGTGGTTGGATGCCGGGGTTGTCTACCCCATTTCCGGTAGTTCGTGGACTTCTCTGGTGTAATGTGTCCCAAAGAAGGGGGTATGACGATAGTCACAAATGACAAGAATGAGTTGATTCCCGCAAGAACGGTGACCGGGTGTGGAGAGTATATATGGACTATCGCAAGCTAAACAAAGTCACATGGAAGGATCATTTTCTACTTCCCTTCCTTGACCAAATGCTTGATAGGTTGGTCGGCCATGCTTTCTATTGCTTTCTAGACGGATATTTGGGCTACAACCAAATCCTTATTACTGAGGATCAAGAGAAAGCAACTTTTACATGTCCCTATGGTACTTCGTCTTCAAACAGATGCCATTTGGTCTATGTAATGCACCGACGACTTTTCAAAGGTGTATGATGGCGATCTTCATGGATATGGTAGAGGACTACCTCAAAGTTTCCATGGATGACTTCTCGGTGGTCGAGGATTCATTCGATGATTGCTTGGCAAATTTGGATAAAGTATTGGCAATGTGTGAAGAAACAAACTTGGTGCTAAATTGGGAGAAATGCCATTTCATGGTCGAGGAAGGCATTGTCCTTGGCAACAAGATCTCAAAGAATGGCATAGAAGTCGACAAGGCTAAGATTGAGGTGATTTCTAAACTTCCGCCTCTGACTTCGGTGAAAGGCATATGAAGTTTCTTAAGCCACGTGGGGTTTACCGGTGCTTCATCAAGGATTTCTCTAAAGTGGTGAACCCGTTGTGCAAGCTCTTAGAGAAAGATGTAAAGTTTCACTTCAATGATTATTGCATGAGAGCCTTTGAATTGCTAAAGTTCAAGTTGACAATCACTCCCATTATCATCGCTCATAATTGGATTATACCTTTTGAGCTCATGTGCTATGCTAGCGATATAGCGGCTGGGGCTGCTTTGGGCCAACGCATCAACAAGATTTTTCATCCGGTATACTATGATAGTAAGACCATGAATAGTGCCCAAATCAACTACACCATTATGGAAAAAGAGCTCCTCGCTATTGTGTTTGCAATTGAGAAGTTCGGCCCGTACTTGATGGGTGCAAAAGTTATTGTTCATACGGATCATGCAGCACTTCGCTATCTTATGAGCAAGAAAGATTCAAAAGACCGGTTGATGAGATGGGTACTATTATTACAAGAGTTTAATATTGACATCCAAGATTGAAAAGGGAGTGAAAATCAAGTGGCGGACCCCTTATCTCGTTTGGAGGAGGGGGGATGCCGCATGATGGCCTTGAAATCAATGACTCCTTCCCCGATGAGCAACTCTTGGCTATTTGAATGAAGGAGGTGCCATTGGTTCGCGGATCTAGCAGACTTCCTTGTGTGTGGAATCACCCCCGATGAGTTCTCTTCAAATCAAAGGAAGAAGCTCAAACTGGATTGTCAAGATTATTATTGGGATGAGCAACACCTCTTTTGAATTTGCACGAATGGGGTAATTAGAAGATATGTACCGGAAAGAGCAAAGTGATATTCTTTGGTCTTTTCATTCTTCGCTATATGGTGGTCACCATGGTGGAGCAAGAACGACGGACAAAGTGCTAAGTTGACATTTCTATTGGCCCACTCTTTACAAAGATGCAAGTGATATGGTGAAAAGATGTGATGAAAGTCAACGGGCCGGTGGAATCTAGAAGAAGAATGAAATGCCTCTCTCTACCATTTTGGAGATTGATATTTTTGATGTGTGGGGTATTGACTTCATGAGTCCTTTTATGAGTTCTTGTGGAAACACCTACATCTTGGCGTGGTTGATTATGTATCTAAATGGGTTGAGGCCATTGCTCTACCCAATAATGAAGCGAGAAGTGTGGTGGCGTTCTTGAAAAAGAATATTTTCACAAGGTTTGGTACTCCACGGGCTATCATAAGCAATAAGGGGCCGCATTTTTGCAACAAGGCTTTTGAAACTTTACTTAGAAAGTATGGTGTTACTCATAAAGTTACGACTCCCTATCATCCACAAGCTAGCGGTCAAGTGGAATTCTCCAACCGGGAGATAAAGAGTATCTTGTCCAAAACAATGAATGCTAACCGAACGGATTGGTCAAAGAAGCTTGATGACACATTATGAGCTTATCGGACTGCTTTCAAAACTCCTATCGGAATGTCTCCATACTGGTTGGTGTTCCGCAAAGCTTTTCATCTTCTGGTGGAACTTCAGCACAAAGCCATGTGGGCTCTAAAGAAGTTGAATCTTGATTGGGATGCAGCCGCTAACTTGAGGGTGGCACATTTGAATGAATTGTATGAGTTTCGGTATCATACTTATGCAAGTTCGTCCTTATACAAAGAAAGGATGAAGTACCTTCATGAAAAATACATTTGGAACAAAGAGTTCAAGGTGGGCGATCTTGTTTTGTTGTTCAACTCACGATTGAGGATGTTTCCCGGAAAGCTTAAATCTAAATGGAGTGGTCTTTTTGAAATTGTGCGTTGGACTTGGAGAACAAAAACAATGAGGTATTCCGAGTCAATGGTCACGTGGTGAAGCATTATTTGGGAAAGGTTGGTGATGGCCACGTTGTGGCAGTGATTTATTTCAAATGATGGTAATCTGTGTCGTGCCGCGATGTTAAATCAGGAGCTTCTTGGGAGGCAACCCATGTTTCTTTTTCTTTTCTTTTCTTCTTTTGTAAATAGGTGTTATTTTTATTCTAACTGGATTTGAAGTGTGTTGGTGTGTTGCAGGAATGAGTGTGTTTTACAGGACGATTGCCCAGAAATCCTGTTAAGTGTGAAATGAATTGCGGACCGCAATTGTATTGTACGGATCACATAATTTTGGTTGCTGCAGCAAAAGGTACTCTACGGCTGCACAATTTCATTGTGGATCACACAAGTTGAAGGTGGAAAATGTCAACTCTTTGAAGTTGGTCCATCAGAGAAATGGCCAATCTGCGACCGCAACCCAAATTCAGCGGACTGCAACAGAATCTACGGCTGCACAACAAATTATGCGGACCGTTAAAATTCCAGGACAACTGGGTCCTCATGTAACAGAGTGCGGACCACAATTGGAATTTTGCGGCCGCACTCACCTCTCCTTCACTTGCCAGAAACCGATTCACTATAAATAGATGAGGCTAGGTTCACTGCTCCCTTTTTCCCTCTCTGAGCTCACAAATTGCACTAAATTGAAATTTCTTGTTACATTATCTAATCACAAGCCTAACAACTATTGATCACTCATCTATTGCACTCATTCATATATGGTATGCATCATCATCTTTATTAATTCTTTTAGATTTTTAGCGAAATTTAGGACCATTTGTCTGATTGAACCTATTTGAACAACCATGTGGGGTAAATATATAGTGGATAGACTGGTAGCTGCTCTAAGGGGAATATGTAAACTGATTTTCATGCTTAGATGTGTTTCCATGTCAAAATTGTGCAAATATTTCAAGCCCTAGGTGAAAAACGACCAACTATTTGTAATTGTTGGAATTCGTGGCCGCACAAGAAATTGTGCTGTCCGCAGAAGTTAAGGTCTAGGGCACTATAGTAAGGCATGGTTCTGCGGCCGCAATGAAAAATGTGCGGACCGCAGAAATCCCATTGCCACTGCAAAACAACCTAATCTCTGTGATTAGAGAGTTTTCATTTTGTGTGAACTCAAGTGTAGTCGCAAGACTATTTGTGTGGACTGTAGAAAACTGGTTGCGGCCACAAGACAACCAACTCTCTGTCATCAAAGTGTTGGCATATTGGTGATGTCTGAATTGCAGCCGCAATGATAAATGTGCGCACCGCAATCCATTTCTGCAGCTGCAAAGGTAAATTGTGTAGTCCGCAATGCCCTTTTTGCGACGACAATGACAATTCTGCGGACCGCAAATCCCTACCCTGTAAGCATGTTTCTAATGTGTTTTTTTATTGTAATCTCCGGTGTGTCCTTGCATTCATTCTGTGTCTGAACTTGAGTTGCAATTAATAATCACCTTTGCTTGGTACAGAACATGGTTCGATCTAGAGGGCGAGGCAACACTTCAAAAGGAAGGGGTGACCCTTCTCGAAGATGAGGGAAGAGACCCTTATCCAGTGCCCAATAGCCTGAAAGCAGAAAGAAGTTAGCAATCGGCGGAGGGAGAGGTGCAGACTTCTCGGAGACCAGTTCTTATGTCCCGTCTAGGGACGTCTCCGAGGGCAACTCAGCCTTAGTTCATGAGCAGCCGGCCGTGCAATCAAGGCCACCAGGGAGATATCAGCTCAGGGATGAGCTGTTTTTATCACATAGCACCTCCGAGGGTTCGGAGTGCTGGTCAGGCTTTTGAGCCTTCCACTACACCTGTCCCCCAGGCACCAGAGACATCAGTTCAGGACATCCCAAAAGATGGCCAACAGGGAGATGCTACAGTTGCCGTCCTTGAGCGATCAAAGAAGAAAGAGGTGTGGGAGGACCAGTTTGTCAGTTTGGATGACTTTTCTAGCTTCCATGAGTGGTGTCCAGTGAGGTCGTTCACTCTTGAGCGACAGTTCCAGTTGAGAGATCTAGAAAAGTACAACCCTGTAGTTTTGAGGCAGTTTCGAGAGCTAAAGGCGTGGATGTGATTCCCCTAGAGCCTGGTGGATGCGAAGGAATACCTTGTCCGGGAGTTCTACGCCAATGTGGCCCATATCAAGAAAGGGACAAAGGTGACTAAAGTGAGGAACCTCAAGGTGCATTTTGAACAGCACACATTGAGCACTTACTTAGGGTTTGATGATGTCGAGCCCACAAAGTATTTAGAGAAGTTTGAACTTGGGGATGCAGCTCGCCCGTGGCTAGCTGAGATTTTAATAGCTCCTGGGCCACCACCACCATGGATCACAGCAGGGGTGTCTATTCACAAAAACACTTTGAGTTTTAAGGCAAAGGGGTGGTATACCTTTGTATGCAGCCGACTAGACCCGTGTCAGAATGAGATATATCTTCCGATCTCACGGGCAATTTTAGTTGCCTCCATTATGGCCGGGTACCCGATCAATGTGGGTGTCTTGATATCGGCCAACATCTCTATGGTCGCCAGGCAAGCTGACGCATCTTATCGGTATCCCAATACCATTACAGAGTATCTTACGGATGCAAGGGTGGAGCCAAGAGATTTTGATATGAAGGTGCGGGCAAAGAAGCTCTTCTCATGGTACTCGTTGATAGATGCACATAACCCTAAGAGAAATGGTCAGCTGTCTACCACCATAAGCCAGTCTGATGAGCCATTGGTGGTAGCTTTAGAGGCAATTGACATTCCAGCCGCTTCAGCTGAGCCTTCATCTAGTGCAGCAGCTATGCCTCCACCTCCAGCCTCAGTGCCTTCAGCATCCCCTATTACAGGTTCCACCTAGGATTTGAAGCCGGTGCCGATGCCTACTACTCCACTCTCTGTTCTGCGAGTCTCCTAGATATTGGCGAGCCTCAACAACTGGATGAGACAACTACTGCAAAGCTGTCTGACATATCCACTACTGTTATAGCACAGTCTTCCATTCCGGCACCTCAGATGCCCTCAACAGTGGAAGAAACATTGAAGAAGCTCCTAGACAACCAGAACACTATCATGGCTACTCTGGTATAACATGGGTCAGTGATAGAAGATCTGGGCAAGGAAAAGAAAAAGATGAGAAAGTCCCAGGCCTCCAAGAAGTCAGTGGACAAGCTCCAAAGACAGGTTACCAAGCTTTCAGCCGCCGGAGACATTCCCCTTGACATGCTGATTGACCCACAACATCCAGGCCCAGATCCTGCAACACCTTCAGCACCAGCTGGCCAGTCTGAGGAGCTAAACCTTGTTGCTGACACTGCCAAGGCAGTGCGTCAGATATTCACCAACCCAGTCACTCCCAGAGTTGAGGATGATGAGATTCAGTTGGATGAGACTGAGGTCGGTGACGCTGCTGTGGACACAAAGATGGCCACAGAGACATAGGGAGTTTTCTTCAGTCTTACCCTTCCTTTATAGGGAGTTTTCTTCAGTCTTACCCTTCCTTTACTTTTATTTTGTTAAGCACTATGGACAATGCTTATTTTTATTCGGGGGG
>MCJB01037663.1:3105-60286 GCA_002018475.1 Nicotiana obtusifolia | reverse complement strand
TTGAAACTTTGTAAGAATATTATATAGTAACTTCTTTAATTCTAATTATAAGTTATATTTTTCAAAACTTATAATTTCCTTCTACTACACTACTACAAAATTTATAATTTTACTAACTTTGAATAAGTTATATTTCTAATTATAAGTTATATTTCCAAAAACTTATAAGAATATTATTATATAGTAACTTCTTTAATTCTAATTATAAGTTATATTTTTCAAAACTTATAATTTTCTTCTACTACACTACTACAAAAATTATAATATTACTAACTTTGAATATATTTAAAGGTTTGAAATTTGAATCAAATATTATAAAGTTTGAAACTAATTGAAACTTTGTAAGAATATTATATAGTAACTTCTTTAATTCTAATTATAAGTTATATTTTTCAAAACTTATAATTTCCTTCTACTACACTACTACAAAATTTATAATTTTACTAACTTTGAATAAGTTATATTTCTAATTATAAGTTATATTTCCAAAAACTTATAAGAATATTATTATATAGTAACTTCTTTAATTCTAAATTCGGATTTGAAACATAATTTTCAATTATTTATAAACTTAAATAAATGAGTCAATGGTAACTAATTATTAAAAAAAATCAAAAAAAAAATAGAATAAACCGGCGACCGGACCGGATCGGACCGGTATACCGGCCACCGGTACCGGTCCTGGTCCGGTCTAACGATATTTAACCGGTGAGTCCGGACCGTTAGGGACCGGTTTGGTCCGGTTTTGGGCATAGTAATGGTACCGGACCGGACCGGACCGGACCCTTAGCCAGCCTTATTGCTTATCACGCTTAAAAATATGGAAGGATCTTTGCGTGCGATTCTTGGAGAGAAAGAATCTTATTTATATTGATTTTTAATTTATATATGTGCTAGACTAGTTTTGATAAATCTATGATTAATGGCTAGAGGTTGGTAACTTGGGACTTATTTGGGACATTTAGGTAAGATTCCCTATTGTTATACAAATAGCCAGTCAGATTTATAGTTCACTTTTTCTATCCGGTGTACATAGATTATAAATTAATTATACACAGGTAAATAATACGTATATTATACATTCGCCGGCTACTTTTTAGTTTAAGAAACTAGGTGGGCGGGTATTTGAGTTAATTCTTCTAAAATGATCTGTATGAAACTTATTGACTTATTGATTGTTCATCTCTTGATATTAATAGTGGCCCAATTTCAGTTCAGCAGTCCAAGTAAGAAGGCCTAATAGTTATAGTAGTCTATATTATCATTATAATCAGTTTTTACATAATTAGTTAGTGTACTTGTATTTCTGTCCATATTTGTAATTTGTTTTAGGCGTATATAAGGATCGAAGGACCCAGATAGACATGTAGCTTCATTAGATATCACTCTGAGACCAGAGGAATACAAATATCTCTCTCTCTCTCTCTCTCTGGGTTTTCCCTTTCCATTTTGCCTCTGCAATTCATTTTCATCAATCGAACACTTTATCATTTACATGATTGAACACAAAAACAAATTAGTCTAATATTCAATAAATTTTTCGTTTATGTTGATTATTTTGCTCCTATTTATAAATATGAGAAAATCAGCTACAGTCACACTAAACCAAACTCCCTGGCCAGCTCTCGCCAACTATAAATAAAAATATAACAATTCCGATCCATATAATAATTAAAGAATAAACATCCAGTTATTATCCATTAAATATATCAGCCGTGCTTAATTTCAAAAGATTCCACTAGTTATAAGAGATGATAAATAAGTAAAAAATGTTACTTAAGTACTACTTGTATTATAGTTTCTTCCTTTTTCCCCCTTTAGGATAACAGAGATTTTATAAAAGGAATAATATATACATGGACCATGAAAAAGCTAATGGGAAGTCAAAAATTAAGGCTAATAAAGCATATCCTAAATGATCTGGCTATTGCAAAATCCATTTATTATCACCTTTTCGATAAAGATACTCTATGTATATTCAATTTGCAAGAGCTAGCCCTTAAAATAAATATAGATCTGACCTATTCTTAAGATTGCGTGATTTGTGTCTTCAAGAAAACATAATAAACATTGAATGAGTTTATTTCTTTTCCTTTTTCCTGGAGGTGCGTGTTGGACTAACATGGCCACCAATCGACGACCTTACACTAGGAGATAACATAAAATTGGAAATTGCCCTACTTAGTTTGAAAACCTACTAGTTGTAGTTATACATGTAAAAGAAAATGATAAAGTATCCATGTAAGTAGTTTTCTTCCTTTATTCCATTCAAACACACTTACAATATCAAGAAACTTAAAATGCTTGATTAATTGAGGAAATTAATTAAAACCCTTTTATTTTTCTAGTCATAATCAATCCACAAGCATAGAGGAAATGCAGAAATACATGATAAAATTACGTATAATATAGACCTTTATGGTCCGATCATTCCCCGGATCGAAAGCTTAATGCACCTGGCTACCAATCAATCCTCAAGCACAATCTTGACTCCTCCAATTTTCACAGCACCAGAACCATTCTTGGGAACAAAAGTCACCAACACATGATCATCATCCTCAGCATCCAAATCCTCCAATAATTCAGTTATAGCCAATTTTAGCTTAGTCTTACGTTTCTTGTCACTCTTACCATGACTATGATGTGGCACGTTAACAAAACTACCTGCAAACTCAGCATTATTCGGCGAAATCACACTCTCATCTTCATCATTAATCAACACATCAAACTTGACAAAAACATCAGTTTCCAGCTCTATCCCTTCAACCACTAAAATCTCCTCTTTTGCATCTTTCTCCTTCTTGTTTCTCTTCTTCTTATTTGGCCTTTTCACCATAACTCTTATCACATGGTCAAGTTTTGTTGGGAAAACATCTTTTGCACTTGGAAAATTATCAGCTGCTCTGGCTTCAACAAGCCTCCTTACACTACTCAAAGCACTTGAAACCCTAGCCCTTGGACGAGAATTTATCCACGGATTAGCTACACCTTGATAAACATATCCAAGTCTTGTTGTATCCAAACAGTCACGTACCCTAATACGTACCATTTGTGCATTTTCGTCATAAAACAAAAACGAAGCATTTAAGAAATCAGGGTCAGTAAAATCTTGACGTCTTCCACCTAGGGTTTTCCAAACACTCCATAATCTATCAATATTAGAATGATGAGCATAGAAAATAGGGTCTCTAGCAGCTGAATAAAAATCTCCCATGTTTTCAAAATTAGGTTGGGTTCTATCACCGGTCCAAACATGAACCGGACCATGAGGAATGTTCTCGAGGGACCCACCTCCACCGGGTTCACCACCGGCGCGGTAAGGGTCTCCGAGGAAAGTCGCCGGAGTGCTTCCAAGAGAAACCATTTGCCTATACATGATAGTGAGATTTTGGGAAGTTTGTTGAGCGTTACTTATGTTAGGATCCGTTCCATTGAAGTCGAGATCGACCATGACCGGAGGCTGATGCCTCCGATCACGGAGAGGATCGAAGAGAGAAGAACTACGGTTCGCATACATTGCAGGAAGTCTCATGCCATCAGGATGATCCCAGTTCCAAAATGGGATAGCGAAAGTAGGGTCATTAATTAAACTTCCTAAGATTTTTTCGAAGAAGTAGAGGTAACAACGATGGAAAGGGAGGAAAAGCCAAGAGAAATGAACTTGGAGTTCAGAGTTCGGGAAACCTAGTTGGTCATAAGCACCATCACAGTAAGCACAATGAACATTTGCTTGTTGCCTGAAGCTACGTGGATCGTCGTCTGGAAGTTGTTTCATGAGCTGAATAGCTCTGTTGAATTTCTCTATATAGGCACTATCGGCGGCATGAGCTGCTGGCCGAGTGCGGAGTGTGGTTGATGGTGGTGGAAGTTGGAAGTCGATGATGTTTGCCGTTGTCGGAGGACAACAGTTGACTGGTGCTGCACCTGTTACAGAAAAAAAGAAATTAGACAAATTTGAAAAAAAGGCTTTGAGGCGTAATGTATATTGCCCGTATAGTATTTGGAAAATATAGACAAGTTTTATCAGAATACAACAAAGGCACAATATGTTACAAATTAACTTAACCACTTCTGATAGAAGGCCTGAATTCCTAGATAAGTTTTATTTATCTCTTATTCAATTAACATGCATATTCATTTAATTTCCTCTGTAGCACTGGCTATTCCAACATGTCATATTCCTTTAACTTTAAAATTCAGATCTAAATTCAAAATAGCAAGTATTTTACTAATATATGAAGAGCCTTCAAATTAATATTTGTGTTTCGACGTGAGATATTCTCACTTCATATATATTACAGACTACGTAACAGTACCTGGTGGTAAATCTGCAGGGCCACATTTGGAAACGTCAGGTCCGTTCACAGGAGCGGCGAAGGCAAAAGGATGACCACCAACAAGAGTAGCAGCACCATAAAGACCTCCTAATCCAAGTAGCATGTTTCTTCTATCGATGATCTTATTGTTTGAAGAATCAGAATTTTTGGAAGTGTTAATGGTTTGGTCATCTTCTGTACCCTTGCATGAGACTTGGAAACGATGGTTACTGTACTTTCTTATAGTGGAAACTTTTGATGTCTTTGTAAAGAGAGGAGAAGAATGCAAATTGGAAAAGGTTGTGGTATTTGAAGAGGAAGATGAAGAAGAGATGGCATTGGTGGTGGGAAGGGGAAGAGAGGCCATTATAAGTTTTGCTTGGTTTGAGGTGTAGTTCATGACCATCTAGGGTTAGTATTTATACAGAATATGGAGCAAAGACTTTTCGCCATAATCTTGTGGCGAAGAAGGAAAAAAAATATACTAACCAAAAAGAAATACATGTCAGCAAGATGCTTGCATATCTTAACTTCCAGCAGCCTGTGGTTTTCTTCGTATTTATTTGTTTGTTTAATTCAGAATCCGCATGCATTAGCTAAATCCACGTTCTTCCGAGGTGTTGTAAGACTTTTATTTAATTACAAGAATGGTAAGAACTTCTAATTGTTGTATGAATAATCACTGCATAGCATAATACAGAAAAGGAATTGTCCTTCTAGATATAGTAGGTTGGTTTAGAAGAAATTAGTATTTTTTTAAAATATTGTGTCTGCCGTGTCAAAATTTAATTAGTTTAGACTTCTTTTTAGTACAATAAAGCAGCAAGTTTCGATGAAATCTCAAACAGGAAGCAGCTTATGAAGCTTCAAAGCCTTCAATTATTCAACATTTCAACATATAGATATATAGATAATGGACGTTAACGATATTATATTGTAACAGGAAATTCAAATAAACAGGGAAGATATTGCTCATAATTAACAAGTAGATCATGTTTACAAGTATTATTTTATTCATCCAGTTAGGCAAAGAATCAAGACGTGCAGCCTTGCACAATATCAACCGACCATTCAGCCATAATGTCGAAAGAGAAGAATAAATGGAAATAGTTCAATAGCCATTATATATCTTATAATTAATAAAGCTCTCCTTATCTTTCTCCAATGCCCAAAAGTAATAATCTTTCTGAGTCTTTAAATGCAGGTTAGAGGCTGCTAAACCTTAGCAACGAGAGTGATCACATTGCAAAAACATCACTGAAGTAGTACTGATTTGGCCATTCGATCGGATTTGTAAATACTGAACTTCAATATTTGAAATTCTGGTGAACTCTTGAAAAACTTGTTTTAAGAGTATTTCAAACGAATTTTCTTCATGACTTTCACCTTTTTTCCTAAGTGAAGTCCAAATACAATTTTAACTTTCAAGTTAAATACTTTTTTTCAACTTCAGTATTAAATACTTCCTTTTTTTTTCAACTTAACCAAATGTTTTCCAAACACCTATTAGTGATTATTCCAAAATAAAAAATAAAAAATTCCTCTTTTAGCTAAAGTTGATTCAATAGTATATTGCTATATTCACGAAATCTATAGTTTCGTACGTAGTGTTTGGTACTTTAATAAAGTCGCTTTGTAGGTGGGTGCTAAAGCTTTGATATACGCACTGCACATTGATTGTATGATTCTTTACGGTATACTGAGATTCCTTTATAAGGTAATTCACTATTACTCTCTTCTTTTCCAACTTCAAGCCGTCACTACTATATCATTGCCTTTATCCCTGCAAAGTGGTATTCTTTTTTACGTTATTCTGTTTTTTTGTTCCATTAGGGGAGAAATGAGTGAAGAAACTAGAGAGGAGCTCATTTATTTGATTCCCCGTTTACCCTAAAAAACGGATAACAATTGAATTTATACGTGACCTAATTTGATACAAACGACAAGTAATACAATTGAAGTTAAAATTAAGTAATAAATGAAAAGAATGCAAATCACCCACGCTAGACAACCTCGGGTATTAGGGTTGGTGTGAAATCGACTACAAAGTCTGCCAACACCTGGGATTTAATGGATGTTCGAGGTCGATATTCAATGTCGTACCCACTTATTTCTGTGGCTCATTTGGCCAATCAACCCGAAAGCTCGGGCTTATGTATCACATTTCTTAATGGTTAAGTTGTTACAACGCATATGTGATGACATTTGAAGTATGGTTTCAGTTTCCTAGAAGCGCTTAACAAAGCGAGTGCCAGTTTTTTTAGGTGCGGGTACCTAGTCTCGGCTTCTCCTAAGGTTCTGCTGACATAATAAATTGAAAATTACGTACCTTGTTCTTCCCGGATTAGGACTCCGCTTACCGCTATCTCTGAGACTGTCAGGTAAAGGTACAATTATTCGTCCGCCTTTGCTGTATGAAGCAACGACGGGCTCGATAAATACCTTTTGAGTTCTTCCAAAGCCTGTTGGCATTCTGGGGTCCATGAAAAGTTTTTCTTCTTTTTCAATAAAGCGAAGAACCGGTAGCTTCTATGGGACGACCTCGAAATAAATCGCCCAAGAGCGGCTATCCGTCCGGTCAAGTTTTGCACGGCTTTCACATTGTCTACGACCGTGATATCCTCGATAGCCTTGATCTTTTCAGGGTTGATCTCGATTCCCCGATTCGACACCATGAATCCAAGGAATTTACCCAAACCCACTCCAAACGCGCACTTTTCCGGATTCAGCTTCATGTTGTACTGCTTCAATATACTGAATGTTTCCTGCAAATGTCTTAAATGGTCCTCTGCTCGTAGGGACTTAACTAATATGTCGTCAATATAAACCTCCATCGTCCTTACTAGTTATTTCTCAAACATTCGGTTTACTAGGCGTTGGTATGTGGCGCCAGCATTTTTTAACCCAAATGGCATTACATTATAACAGTATCTGCCATATTTAGTAATGAAGAAAGTTTTTTCCTGATCACCTGGGTCCATCCGTATTTGGTTGTAGCCGGAGTATGCGTCGAGAAAACTAAGGGTCTTGTGGGTGGCAGTAGCATCGATTATGCGGTCGATGTTGGGTAAGGGAAAAGAGTCTTTTGGACATGCTTTATTCAAGTCTTTATAATCTACACATGTTCTTAATTTATTCCCTTTCTTAGGGACTACCACTACCAATCCCGGTATTTAACCTTCCGAATAGACCCTATCTTTTGAAGTTTAGTTACCTCATCCTTGATGAATGCATGTTTGATTTCAGACTGAGGCCTCCTTTTTTGTTTGACCGGATGGAACTTCGGATCCAAGCTCAACTTGTAAGTGGTTATCTCCGATGGGATACCTGTTATATCAAGGTGGGACCAAGCGAAGCAGTCTTCGTTAGTTGTAAGAAATTGAATAAGTTTTGTCCTAAGCTCGGAGCTCAACCCCGATCCCAGGTATACCTTTCGTTCGGGCAAGTCTTCTCGCAGCGTAACTTGTTCCAGTTCCTCGACAGTCGATTTAGTGGCATCGAAATTATCGAGGGTGATAAAAGATCTGGGAATCCTATAATCATCTTCCTCGATATATACTTGTTTGTCCACATTTGCCGAAGATGGTATCTGTGATTGCTGTTTTATCCTGCTTTCGATCTCTTGGTTTGGAACTGTTGGTGTTGGCGTCACCTCTTCCACCGCGAATATTTCTTTCGCGGATGGTTGCTCCCCCTAAACTGTTTTAACTCCATTGGGCATCGTAAATTTCAACGCCTGATGCAGTGTCGAAGGCACCGCCCTCATATCATGGATCCATGGCCTCCCGAACAGAGCATTGTATCTCATGTCTCCTCCGATCACACAAAACTTTGTTTCTCGAATGGTTCCAGCGGTATTTATTGGCAATGTTATCTCACCCTTGGTGGTCTCACATGCCATATTGAACTCGTTAAGTACTCGGACTGTAGGAACGATCTGGTCTAACAGGCCGAGTTACTCCAGGATCCATGATAGAATTATATTGGCCGAGCTACCTGGATCGATTAACACACGTTTTACTCTAACTTTATGTATGAGTACAGATATTACTAGTGCGTCATTGTGGGGTTGTACAATTCCTTCCGCATCCCGTCGTTAAAAGATAAAGTTCCCTCTGGCGTGTAATCCCGAGTGTGCTTCTCCCTAGTAATGGATATTTTGGTGCGTTTCAACATCGGCCCTTGAGGGGTATCGACTCCATCGATAACCATGTTGATCACGTGTTGAGGTTCTTCCTGGCCTGTCTGTTTGTCAGAGTTCTTGTTTTGGAAGTGATTTTTGGCTCGGTCGCTCTAGAATTCTCGAAATGTCCATTATTGAGTAGTCGGGCTACTTTCTCTCATAGTTGCCGACAATCTTCTGTTCTATGACCGTGAGTGCCATGATATTTGCATATTTGATTAGGATCCCTTTGGGTCGAATCGGATTGCAATGGTCATGGCCATTTAGTATCTTTGATGCGACCGATAGCCGATCTAATGGTGGCAGCATCGACATTAAAGTTGTACTCCGATAACCGCAGTGCTTCTTTATGCCTGATGGGCCTTTCGAAGCTGCTATTGGTCATGAGCCCCAAGCTGCTCTGACCTCGATCACTTCTCCTTTCATGTCTTATGGAGTTTTGCCCTGATACGTTGATTTTTCTTTCTCCTTGATATGGCTGATGTCGATCTCCATTCGATTTTGGTTCGCGATAAATATCCCTTCTAATTTTGTCATAAGCTCTAACGGGGTAAATGGATCCCGAAGGGGCTCCGAGCTGATCATCTTTGACTCTGATTTTCGACTGGTACCGGTTATGTATGTCAGCCCATGTGACGGCCGGGTACTCTATTAAGTTCTTCTTTAGTTGCTACGAAGCCGCTGAGCTTTGAACATTGAGTCCCTGAGTGAAAGCTTGAACAGCCCAATTGTCAGTGACTGGTGGCAGATCCATCCGTTCCATTTGGAACCGGGACACGAACTCTCTAAGCATCTCGTTATCCTTTTGCCTGACTTTGAAAAGGTCTGATTTCCGTGTTTCGACCTTGATGGCACCTGCGTGTGCCTTCACAAAAGAATCTGCAAGCATAGCAAATGAGTCAATAGAATTAGGAGGTAAGTTGTGATACCATGTCATGGCTACCTTTGACAGGGTCTCCCCAAATTTTTTCAACTGAACGGATTTGATATCATCATCGTCCAGGCCGTTCCCTTTGATAGCACATGTATACGCGGTTACATGCTCGTTCGGGTCGGTCGTTCCGTTATACTTGGGGATTTTGGGCATACGGAATTTTTTGGGGATCGATTTTGGAGCCGCGCTCGGTGGAAAAGGTCTTTTGTACGAACTTCTTGGAATCTAGGCCTTTTAACACCGGTGGCAGATCCATCCGTTCCATTTGGAACTGGGACACGAACTCTCTGAGCATCTCGTTATCCTTTTGCTTGACTTTGAAAAGGTCCGATTTTCGCGTTTCGACCTTGATGGCACCTGCGTGTGCCTTCACAAAAGAATCTGCAAGCATAGCAAATGAGTCAATAGAATTAGGAGGTAAGTTGTGATACCATGTCATGGCTCCCTTTGACAGGGTCTCCCCAAATTTTTTCAACCTAACAGATTCGATCTCATCATCCTCCAGGTCGTTCCCTTTGATAGCACATGTATACGCGGTTACATGCTCGTTCGGTTCGGTCGTTCCGTTATACTTGGGAATTTCGGGCATACAGAATTTTTTGGGGATCGGTTTCGGAGCCGCGCTCGGTGGAAAAGGTTTGTACGAACTTCTTGGAATCTAGGCTTTTTAACACCGGGGGTGCCATTGGGATTTGATCTACCCTGGAGTTGTAGGTTTCCACCTTCTTGTCATTTGCCTTGATCTTCTTCTCCCCAGATTCTATTCGTTTTGTCAGTTCTTCGAGCATCTTCATAATTTCGGGGTTTGCCCCCGATTCACATTCATTCGACCTTCCTATGATCGATCCATCCTTGCGGGTAATTTCCCGGGAGGGGTCGAGCTCAACCCTGTTCGAGATTTGGCTTCGATTTTGTAACTGAGCTATCGCAGCCTGTTGGGCTTGTAACATTTCGAAGATCATCCGGAGGCTGATCCCATCCCTTTCAACGTTTTGGGGATTTTGAGTTACTGATCGGAATCCCCTATGAACGCTATTCGAGGGATCAGTAGGCTGATCGGCATTGACCGCCACATGTGAATTAGCATCGATCGGAATTTCGTCACCGGGCGCTACGTTATTATTTTCGCCTTGGTGATCGAACTTGTTGTCAACGTGCAGAGGTACCGATTGAGAGTTTGGCATTTCTGTATTATAGCCTGGAATCAAAGATACTTCAAAGAGCAAGTGTGAAGCAATGTATGTTATGGAAATTTGTATAAATATCCACTATTATCCTTAGCCAAACTGTTTACCCTAAAAATCGGATAACAATTGAATTTATACGTGGTTTTAAGGATACGTGACCTTATTTGATACAAATGACGAGTAATATAATTGAAGTTAAAATTAAGTAATAAATGAAAAGAATGCAAACCAACCACGCTAGACACTGTTGATCGTTGGTTGATCCTTCTTGGGCAGGGATTAATTATAATAGAAATTGGAATAAGATAATGAAATAATGATTCAAGAGAACAATCTATAGCTGTCTTTATCGATGATTGGAAAAGTCTCCTTACAAATAATTGAACTCCCCTTTACATAGTAGGGGAATCCTACATTTGGTACAACTCCATATAAGGTAAAAAATCTCCTGATTTGCTAATTAAGCGGTTCCATTGATTTGTGCCGAGATTACCGCCGCGATGCTCATCTTATTACGGATATTCTGGTTTTTCCGTTATTTAGGTTCGGTGATCTTCCCTCTAGCATTTTCGGGGTCGGGATTGATTTCGGATCACGGGCTCTGTGTTCTCGAGGTCGGACATTCTGGTCTCGTGTTCCGCTTTGATGAAACTCGGGGTCGATCTTCAACCCCACGCATTCCGAACCCGACCTGTCGTGCAATAGTCGATCCCGATTTCGACCATATATAATCGAGTCCGAGTTCGATCGCATGCACTCCCCTTAACAAAGTAACGGTTGCTTAGTGTACAGCTGGAAAAAACAAATACTTGTATTTTCTTCTTTCTCCCAAATTGACAATTTTGAAAGTTGCGTACATCAATCTTTGCGAATACTTGCGACCAGTTTTTATGACGAATTTTAGTCTCTATTTATAAGAAGTTGATGGAGAGACGAAATGCACGTTCTTTCATGTTTAGTCAACAACAAGGTCTCAAATTAGTTAATTATAATATTAATCAAGTTCATCTTCTTCCAACTTGTATCGCTTTAAATATTAAGACGCTATTGTAAATGGATAAGTGACAGAAATCTCAGAACAAAGTTAGGTAAAGATTGACTAACAACAGCGTTATAATTTTCATATCATACGGATTTAGTTTACACGCTAACAAGTTCTTCTTATTATAAATTTTACCTTTTAAGTGAATTGATAATTTAAATTTGCTTTGCTCTGCGAATTGATTGAAGTTAACACTTCTCGTATCGATCGGTCAACATATGTCAAACGGGTGGGTTGAGCCGATTTTGGGTGGGTCAAAATAGGTTTGAGTCAATAAAAATTACCTAGGCCGAGATAGGCTGATTAAAGATGGACTAAAATTTAGGTCATAGTCCAACCCGCCCAACTCTTACCAAGCTTTAATTAATATATATTATTTTCTTATGAATTGTATTAATTACTAAATAATTTTTTTTTTCTTTTCTTATGATTACTAGTCTTAGTGTACACATTTTGCGTATGTATCCATATCAATGAATACATAGCTTTAAAGAATTAGATTGATATTATTCATCTGCTTTAATTTAGTTTAACTGGATAAGGAATTTAAGAAAGAATGAATGGAAATTTTTTGAAACTCGTGATCTTGCACATACTATAACATTTGAGTGGCTATAAAAATTTATCATTAAAGTTAAAATAAAATATTCACGTTAAATTATTTTTAATTTTTAAAAAATATTAATAATTTTTTAAACGAACTAAAAAAATAGTGTTATCCTTTTGGAATGAATAGAATATTAAATAATATATTTAAGCTCAATAAAGAAAAAAATCTTGCACCACGAAAGTCCTCAGACGCTAAGAGTTTAGTTAATTGAAAATAATTTTACTTAAGTGGTGAATTTGTAAAAGAATTAAATTTAATTTTTTTGATAATTAGTTAATTAAAATATTTAATTATTTATTCTCAACATTAAAAGTAACTTAATTTAAAGACTTGATATTTTTATCAACATTAAAGGTAAACTTTGCTATTCAAATTCTTAATATTAGCTGATACAAATTTTTATAATTTTAACAGCAACTATAATTTTATCTACTAAGTATTCTATTTTCAAAGAATAAAAAATTTGATCTGATACTTTTCATTTGAATATTTATTTTTATTAACTCTAGGGAACCACTTTTTCTATCTCTTTTATATTCTAAAATATTTTTATTTGTTCTAATTATTCAATGTAGGCTTTTAAATAATGTTTATATAAAAATCGATCAATAAAACTTTCTTTTGAATGGAAAAATAATTTGTTCTACTGTATTAAGTATTCAATTTACAATTAAAGAGAATGTTGAACCATGAAATAAGCTTTGTTCAAAAATGCACTATTTTAGTATGTTCCTTCTCGTATTATCTCACTCCATAGTATATTTGTGTGCTTTTGTTTCCTTCTTGTAGTTCCTAACTAATTTCATCTATTTGTTGATTTCCTGCTAATCAATTAAAGAAGGATTTAATAAATGAAATAATTCAATTCTAAAATTATAATACTAAAAAGATTAACGTGGAAGGATTCTAAGTTGAAATCTTAACAAATTTTAAGGTCCAAACTTTTAGAATTTTCTACGTAATTCAAATAAGGAAAAATTTAATACTTAAAATATTAATTGCTTTTTAACTACTAAATTTTAGGAAAAATTATCAAATTACAGTTTTGTCCAATGTGAACTATAATTTTAAAGGGTAAAAAAGACGAACGACATTTCGCTAAGGGCCTTCGTATTTTTACTATAGTATAAATATATAATATACCAAGGAAAAAAAATACATTTCTAAAATATTTTGTCAAAGTTACTCATAGATCAATTTGGACTAAAAATCAACTTTAAATGTGATGAGATCAGGTAGAAGATGGGTTGAGTTCAATGAATGAGAGAGTCAATAATCAGCGGGTCGTTTGAGCTTGGGCCAAATTTGACAGCCCTAATTTTATAAAAGGGAAAATTACGCAACACATCAAACATTTACACTATATTTATCATTCGTAGTTATACTTTCAGCAAATTTACCATTCATAGCTGTATTTAAATTTTATAGTAAATCCATGAAACAAGAGATTAATTATTTTGAACTGAAACAAGAGAGCAACAAGCTTTTGTAGCTCATTTGGTTAGAGGGCTCACTTAGTTAGCGGTACATACGAGCAGCTAGGAACAGTGACGGAGCCACATGCACTCAAGGGGTATCAACCGACACCCCTTCATTGAAAAATTACACTATGTAGCTAGGTAATTTTTAAAAAAAAAATATGTATATATACTATATATTGACACTCTTGACTTCTTGGTGAGTTTATTTCTTTATATTTTGACTCCACTTAATAAAAATCATGACTCCGTCATGGGCTAGGAATAGTAATTAGGCAAATTATAATTATTAGGCTCTAAATTATAGTACTTTTTAAAAATTTCTCTAAAATCAAAATTCTAAAAGTTATTTATATACTTTTCATTTTTTGAGTTCTGGTGATTTAGCATGGCCTCAAGGAGGGATTCAAAGTGGTCGAAAATCGATTCAATTGATGGATGATGCTAGCTTATGTATTCGAGTTCTTAAACACACTAGATCAAAGCGTTCGAGTTTCCACGTGAATCATGATGCTGATACTTTTCGTCAAAAGAGGATATGCTTTAATATTCTTCTTCTTCCTCTAAATTTTATTAATTAAGGAGATAAAGTCTTATATATTTATTAATCTCCAATACTAGCAACTTAATTAAATAAATTGAAAGATCGTAGTAGTCAAAGACGTAATCATTTTGAAGATGAAGATTCATTAACTAATGAGAAAATGATTAAATTTACCAATATATTTAATTCGAAATTGATTTTATCATTAGCTAAACTTTTAATCAAATATTACCCCGCCAAAAAACCCTCTCCTTTTGCCTTTGACCCCTAAAATTGCTCCAACGACATAATGATAATTTTAAAATATAGTTAAAAGTTGAAGGATATTTTGAAAAGAAAAATTGAACACGTGAAATTTATTCATTTCATGTAGAGGTGCCGCTAATGACATAGGACAAATAAGATATATTTTTCTAACGATAAAGGTACGAGTAAACCAAAAATATGGAAGAAAGCAATTTTGAATAGTATATGAACATTTTTAGAACCTTTTCCCTTTACCTAATTATTCTAGTCAATGAAGCAGCTTCATGAGAAGGATCATCTTAATCCTCCATAAATCATCAAAGTTTGGATCTGTGAAAACTTTGTGTGCCGTTTTGTTTCTTGACTTTACAAACCAATTGATTGAATGTTTACGTGATGGCAAGACCTTTAGAAAAAAATGAATTATTTTTTTGAATGGGTACCATTAATTCTATCAAAAACTAATTTTAGCTATTGAATAAAATTAGTAAGATCCACAAATATTGTTTTTCTTTAGCTAAACTTTTCTTTTATTGTTACACCACGCAGTTGCAACTGTGAAGCACTAGGTGTATATTTTTATTGAACTTTGAAGATTAGACAAGACAGAGGGAAACCACAAAAAACCTCCTCAAAAATGAAAGCAATTAGAATCTAAATCGAATGTTTGAACTTCTTAACCAAAAAAAGAAAAAATTTCAAACTTGGTAATTTTATTCACTACTTGTATTATTTAATGTAGTTTTGTTGTAGTTCTCTTTAGTTTTTTATTGTAGTTCTGCCGCATGTGCATGTATTACTTATCATTTAATACCTTTTGTGAAAACCTATGATCATTATTTCTAATAATACATCCAATCTTAACATAAACTTCCTTTGAATATGATAGCCTTTCTTCATGGAATACATTATATATATATATATAGAGAGAGAGAGAGATATATATGTATGTATGTATGTATTGAATTCCTCTTTTAAATCACAAAAATTTTGTTTTAAACACTTTCTTATAATTTTAAAATCAATACTACAAATATTTTTTAAAACAATAAGGGTAACAAGTATAATTTGTTAACTAAACAAGAGTAAAAAGAATCAGATTTATATAATTTAATAAATGTATTGCTAATACACATATTCAGTAAATTATGTAGAAGATACTCGCATAAATTATAGAGTAATTACATATGTGGAAAATAAAATTTTAATCAAATGCTTGTTTAATATGGTAAAGTTTAACACACAGTATTAATTTTCCTTGTATGGTTTGTACCTTAAACTAAAAGAACTTTAGTTACAAGTAAGTAAAACTGATATCAGGGAGTCGCTTGTAACACCTCTATTAAAAATATATTTAATTTTTAAAAGCAATTTAAACTTTAGCCAGTTTTGTCAAATTTCATATTGAATTTCCTGCCTCTTTTAGTTTTGAAGTTGGAATCTTCCATAGCCATAAAGTCTGAAATTTGAAAAATCAATATGCAAATTCATATATGAAGTTGGGTTCTACCAAAACCTAATTTCAAGCCTCATGTTTAAATTTGAACTTCATTCGAACTTTACACCTGAGTTTGAAGTAGGTTTTAGCAAAGTCCAATTCTAGGCCTGGAGGTCTGAATTTGGAAACTTCAGAACCACTCTTTCAGCTTTAGACCTATAGCCCATGAGGCAAGCTGCAAAAATCAGTTTATTTTGAGAAGTGTTTTTTCTCAAAAGTATTTTTGGTAAGAAGTGGTTAGTGTTTGACCAATTAATTTGAAAAGCACTTCTGAGCAGCAATTAGTGTTTGGCCAAGTTTTAAAAAACTGCTTCTAAGTGTATTTTTCTCAAAAGTGCTTTTGAAAAAGTGATTTTGGAGAGAAGCTATTTTTTTTCTACTTCTCCAAAAACTGCTTCTTCTTCTTCTCAAAAGCACTTTTTTTCCTTTCAAAAGTTTGGCCAAACACCTTAATTTTAGAAAAACACACTTTTGACCAAAAAAAAAAGGTGCTTTTGCCTCAAAAGAGGATGAAATTCAAAAATAGTCAGATTTACAAGTGATAATTGAAAAAATAGCCACAGTTTCAAAGGTAATTGAAATTTAGCCACTTTTCATGTAAAGATAAATCTGAACGAAAACACTGATCAAAATCCAAAAAATATTCTAGCATAATATACCAGAGTTCGAATTTTTTACATGTGAACTTCTATCATAATATACTAGAGTTCCAGCATAATATACCGGTCAAGTATAATATGCTGGAAGTTCATACACAGGTACTCCAATCTCCAGTATATTATGCTGGAACTTTTTGTGTGCTGAAGTTCCAGTATAATATACTGGAAGTTCATATATTGATGCACCAATCTCTAGTATATTATGTTGTAACTTTCTGTGTTACAGCAAAATATGACTCTTTTTTAATAACTTTACAAACACTGGCTATCTTTTAATTATCAGTTCGAAAAATGGCTAGCCCGTACTATTTTATCACAATAGAAGCTTGGCCAAACAGTTGATTGTGAGACGGCTAAAGTTTAGATAAGGGTCCTAAAAACGGCTATTTGTGCACTTCGCTCGACAAATGAATGCATGAACGCCGTGGGCCTCGAGTTTTTGAGAATAAACAGGAACGATGACGAATCACGCCGGGTTAAGCCTTCATATTTTGTCGAATGGACTAAAGTTGGTTAACCTGAATAAGGAGGTGGTTGTAAGAGTTTTAGTTTCAAAAAGATGCCCACCAGGTGTTTGTCTTTCTGCTTTAAAGAGCTTATTTGATTTTTTTTTTCATGTAGTTAGTCTTGAATTCTAATTTCTAATTTGCTTACATACTAACTTATTTAATCTCATATCTATTTGATGTTAACAAAATAGTCAACTGATCTGCTTGTGTTTTATATACAGGCAGGGGGGGATTTCGGGTAGTTACTCTATACCTACTGTTACAAAATAGTATGTTTCAAAAATTAATTTAACTGTATATTGTAATATCGCATGTATATCAGTATATGGATGTTAAAAGTAAGCAATGTAACATTTTAAGATTTCATCAGAGTTTTAGAAAATTGTGTGTTAGATGAAAAAGATGTTAGTATGAAGCAAGCTTCTTATTACCATGCATTATCTAATTCTTCCTAGCGATCAGGTCAGATTATATGGTATGATAACAATGGTTAATTAACTTTATTTGACCAAAAGATGAGAAATACTAAGGCTCAAAATCACAAAACTCCTGGAAAATTGTGACTACAAAAAACATACAAAATGCAGAAACAAGATAAACTGTGACTATATAAAAGAACATACAAAATGCATGAATAAGGAAATCATTCACATGTATACTCTTTTAATTCTGAAAGTAAAGAAAATCCGGGGTTATGTACATGCTACAAAACCAGTCACAAAGGTGTAATAGATCATATGTATTGCAGGTGGTAGAGCAAAGCTAGAGTTTAGCTCACTTCTCTCCGTCTTCTAAGCAAAGAAGGATATATTGTTTAGCAATTCTCTCCTAGAATATGCATGTAATCACAGATCAAGAAGCATCTCAAAACACCTGCCAGGGAAAGCTTCATTATGCTAATTGCTCAAACCTCTCAAAAGTGTTTTTGAGCATCAATGCATTTTATATTGCCACCTATAGTGATATTTTTTTTCGGGTTTTTTGTTTTGAAGAAATGAGTATAAACTTTATGCCTCTGGATTAGGATCTGTCTCGATTTCTTGAGCCAATTCCCTTGTCAACATGTCAGCACGATCATCTTGGCCACCAGCAAAAGTATAGACTCTGAATGCAAATTGGAAGGCCTTCCAAAGAAGTTTAGCTGATCCCTTTTTGTGACCATCAATTTTTGGTCCAGCTCCTTCATTTTCCTTTTGCTTTATTTCTCTCCTCTCCTGATTCAACATCAAGTTTTACTTCAAAAGACATTCACTAAAATAGTAAGGTGAGTGATTTCATAAGAATTGTGCTACATGCTTTACATTGTGCTAACCTTCAAAGTCAGTTCCATACAGTTTGAGGAAACATCCACCATCAATTCTTTGATACGCACAAGGATGCCAAAATCAAAGTGGATTTTATGGCTTATAAATTTCTTGGATTCTTCATCTTTTGTTCGTTCCAGTGTGTCCATTTCTCCTTTGATCTAGATGATAGAACCATTTGTTAGAGCTACTAATGGAAATATAAAAATCGACAAGTTATCAACTGCGAACTTAGTTTCTACCTTGTTGAAATAACTCTCAGCTTTTTCAAGAAGTTGTCCAACAGGTGGGACTATTGGCCAATTCTGTAGAGTTTTGGCTATTGAATCTAACTTGGTATGAAGTGCTGCTGCCATCCTCAAAGCTTCCAACTTCTTTGTAGGAAAATCTTCAAACCTTGCTAGCACCTGTAGCAAGATTACTTTAAGCCAACACCCTGAAGTGGCAATCATGGAGAATTATGTATACAACAGTTATCTATGAAACCTGAGATTCATCCGTTAGTTTCTCTAGGTGGGATTCTACAGTTTTGTGGAACTTAATAAGCTCAGACATATCTGATGTTTGGAAAGAGACAATGGCTGTTTTCATCTCCTTGATTGTTTTTGCATGTACTCTAACATCCTCTTCAATTTGTTGGTGGTATGCTGACCTGAGACATATGATATAATTTTTATACATAAATCTAATATCTATGAAAGTATCACCTCTACCAAAATAATCGGTTGGAGGATTAGTTACCTCTTTGTCATCTCTGCTAATGCATCAGCCATTCCCTGTTTGCCTCCTGCGGGTGCAGCACCGCCAACTTTTCCCTTTCTCCCCTTTGCTTTACCATCTAAACTAGATCCTTCAACTTTACCCTTGAGAAGCCGATAAAGATTTCCCATTTGGGATGATCTCTTCAATTTAGTGGCTGCTTTCCTAGGTCCCAGGTTCCTGGCACCTGCAAACCCTGGTGGTGGTGGAGGTGCAGCTCCTTTTCCCATTGGAATGGGTGGAGGTGGTGCTGGCATTCTTCCATTTGAAGTCATTGGTGGAGGTGGGGGTGCAGGTGCCATAACCTTTGATCCCATGGGAGGTGGGGGTGGTGGAGGTGCAATAACCTTTGATCCCATGGGAGGTGGAGGTGCTGGAGGTGCTATACCCTTTGATCCAATGGGAGGTGGGGGTGGAGGTGGAATTGATATTACATTTCCCAATTTCATGGGAGGTGGTGGGGGCGGGGGATGTGCCTCTCCATTTCCTGATGTCATGGGAGGTGGTGGTGGTGGAGGTGAATGTGTTATTTCTTCTCTTATCATGGGAGGTGGTTGTGGTGTCGCTACATAAACTGATGTCATGGGAGGAGGAGGAGGAGGAGGCAGTGGAGCACCACTTAGTTGTGCTAACAATGGTGCAGGCTGTGACCCTTCTGCATTCACTGATGAAGTGGGTACTGGTGGCGGTGGCGGTGGAGGTGGTGGTTGTGGCACTGCTGGTGCAAAAGTAGATGGCTGGTTCGTTGATAATGGTGGGGGCTGTGACTGGGCCAATGGTGATGATGGTGTTGATATATCCTTATCTACTGAGTGCAAAGAGATCTGCAGAGGAGATGCTGTTTTTTGTGAGTCTATGACCTTCAATGATAAAGTGAGCGGTGATTGTGGCTGTGCTCGCGATTCAGGAAGCGATGAAGGAGGTAAAAGCACATCCAAGGTAACATGTCCTGACACGGGAGTATTTTTAGCACCAGTTTTATATGTTCCTTTATTTTCTGATTCATCATCCATACTAGTCAGTAGAATATCCGGCATGTCTGTCATTTCACAATCTTGCCCAAATTCATGATCATCTTTGGTTTTCACTTCAGAATCTTTCTTTGCTTCTGTGCTTGTTATCTGACCCACCAAATTTGGATCTTGAGCTGCTACATGAGGGAACATGTGGAAAGAGAGGCGCTTTACATCAATAGGATTCAGCTTGCCAACTGCTTGAACCCTGAGTGGCAGAAGAAGAGGTGGAGAGTATGATGCCTTAATATTCTTCTTTGAAGCATTGCTCATTAACCCAGGAAGAACTGAAGTTGGGGTGACTGGAGTGCTCGAGAGGGAGGATTTGGCGCTCGAGTAAGATTCAGAAAGAACCCTTCCAAATGTGTTGAATGATGGACGTTCATCTCTTATCCGGTCATCGTCATCCTCATCATCCATCATATCGAACATCCTTTCACTCGCTAGCTTAATCATGTCTTCAAGCAATAACACTCCTGAATTGGTTATAATTGAGAGAAAACATTAGGGTCTTTATAAAGAGTGCCCAATAGATATTTGGTGTTGCAATAAACATATGACATACCATAGTATTCTAAATTGTCTAGTTTACTGAATGAATCCTCCTTGCATTTGACCATCCACTCATCATTGCCTGTCCACATTTCCCCAATTGATATGATAGTATCAAAAAAGCATTGCAGTGCCTGAGAAATGTAAGAATTAGGTCAGCACAGTGAACTGTGAATATGCTATAGCAAACATTGAATTTGTAATGCTCATTACAGTTGAGTAAATAAGTAACCTGATGCATCGATGCTCCATCAATTTTTGACAAAGAAATAGATGGATTGATTGAAGGATACAATTGTTGGAGATCTTTCAGCGTCAAAATCAGCAGCTGTGGAAAAAAATTCACAATATAAGTTACCAAATTCTGCTTTACTCTTTTTCTTTCAGAGTTCAACTTCTGTACACTGGCAGTGTAAAATTTTTACATCATCACATTAACCTGGTATAACAAATTGAAGTATAGTGATTGTGTAAAAATTCATTATTCTATCCGTGTATATAAGTTAAAACCTTTCAAAGAATGTTATTATGCTTGAGTTTTGAAGACAAGTAATAGAAGAATACCTCATTTACAGATGCAGAGCCAATACAAGGAGACAAGTCAAGCAAGTCTCTCAAGGTGAGGATCTTGTTCCGAAGCTCAGTCATTATTATGAAGTTTCCTGCTACTCTACATGAATTGCGCACCGTCGAACCTTTGGTTGATTTAAAACTTTTTGATATTGCGATAGCAGGTGTTTTATTTTTTTCAAGAACAGGTCTTTTCTTTGTCTCTTTCATGTCCTCTTCCTGCAGATGTGTGTTAATTACAGTTAGTGATATACTAATTCCCAAAATTCCAATTTTCTATGTTTCTTTGCCCTCAGATCATAATTCACATCTATGACATAAACATGGTAAATATATCCAAATCAAGGTGAAGAATCCTTTTTTATTTTTTATTTTCTTTTTCATCGGTGAAACTTTCAGGTGGTGTTTTCTCAAGTTTTTCTCAGATATCATTATCCTTGGGCTGTCATGTTCCTTTAGCAAAAATAATATAACACCTTATGGTTGTATGTTTCTCTCCTTAATCTGTTTCATCATATGACACAATTCATAAACAAGAAGAAACATGGAGTCAAAAAAGGAAACGTTGCCAGAAACATCTTCCAATTTCAACATGGCCACCTTTCAGGTTTTGCATGAAAATTTAGGATTTAGCATTCGATCTGATATAGAATTTTCATGCACAAATTAATACATAACATTTTTATTCTTCGATATGGTTATAACATGTTCAGAGAACATCAGATATTATAAGGAAAAAAAAAAAAGAAGAGACGCAGTTGTGATGAAACATCTTGAGTTGTGTTTTAAGGATTCATCAGATATTACTATATTTGGGGCTATAAAACTCAGTTCTCAAATCAAACATGTTCTATGTCACCTAGCTATACGTTGTTTTATTTGCTTAACTTGTTCGAACATATGATACAATTGATTAAGTACTTGGGTTTCCAGGAAAACAAAAGGATTTCAAATTCAGTATCGCCGCATTTGAGGTGTTGCATGGTAATATATTGTCAAACTTTGGAACGTCATATTTAGAGTTTGTGATATTAAATTCTCGTGTACAAGTACGAGAATTTACATTCTTCGACATGATCATAACACGTTCAGACAACAAGAAGTTTCAAGAGAAAATGGAAGAAGAAAAGAAAAAAAGAGAAAAAGTACCTCAAATATTGTACTATGCTTCCTGCGAGAAAAGAAAGGAGCTACACCAAAACATGCCCCAATAGCCATTTCTGACGAGTAATGACTAGTTTTATACAAGATTGAAGAAAAAGACAACAATAAGAAATAAATTAATGATTGTACCAGGTCAACTTTCTTGGTTTTGACAATTGAAACACCAGAAATAATATTTGATGACGCAAGAAATTGTTGAATGATAATAATGTAATAATAGATATGATTAAAATATTGCAGGAGGAGGAAGAAGAACAAGAGCATTCAAGATTTCAGAATCAAGATTAATATTAAAAGAAGTTTTGTTTATTTTGATTTGTTTTTAAAAAGGTAGGAAAATTGATAAAGAAGACTTGTATAACGTGCAGAGCAAATGAGAGATGATAGGAAGGCTCTTGAGTCAACTGGGAAATTGGTTAATCCAACTTCTCTCAGGGAAAAACACTTCTTCTCTCTTTTGTTTCCGAAATAGAGAGAGAGAGAGAGAGAAAAATTGGAGGTCAATTACTGAAATTATATTTCTTGGTTTTTTGAGGCCAAACCGCGTAGGAATCCTGATTTTTTGGGTTTGTTATTGTGTTCTTTTATCTTCTTTTCAAGTCTTTGAGCTGTTTCTGATGAATACTTTTAGATAAAAGTTTATAACGAATGCTTGCAGAATCAACTTATCCAAGCTCCTGAAAATCAGGAGCCTTGTAGTGATCAAAACATGTCTACCACTCAAATGCTTTTCTTCCTTAGACAAAATTTAGGCCAATATAAAGATATTTACATAATCCATCACTTATAAAGTGAGTAAAGAGATATTTGATATAACATTTTATATAATTAGTTTACCACACTGGTAATATAGAACTCTTTATACTTTCAGCGTGTATAACTTGAATTCTAAAGCCTAAACGACGCCTTAGTGTGTGTTTCTTTTGCTCTCGTTTTGTTTTCGAGGGTGGGAGAGGGGGAATAGGGTTTATTCATATTGTTTGAGGATTCAATTGTTTAACTAATTTAAACGCATCTGTTTTTGAACATTTTAAGTGTATCTACCTTGACTATATTAATAAATGTTATGAGTCGAACTTTTGTATGAAAATGTAATAAAATAGTGTGACACAAGTGGACTGCATTGGTTAGACCGTTACTGAAATTCAAATTTGTGACAGTATACTTGAAATTGTAATTGTACCTCCACAGCTCCACTATAGTGTCGCTTTAGAGTAGAGAATTTTTTTCTTCAAAAGTACGACCTTACAAAAACTTGAGTACAATGTGGTTGGAGAAAATTCAGTAATTAATTTTGAGTATGCTTCGACAGAGCTTCTCGCTCCTCACTGAAGGGGGAAATGGAAAAGAAAATCAGTCATGGATGATGACATTGGGACAGAAATTAAGAATAGTAAATCAACTAAACAAGAATTTTGAATAGTTCAACTGGTGCTTTACCTGATAAATTAAGAATATTGTTCAAACAACTGGAGACCAAACTCTCAGAAATTCTTCGATCTTGAATAAAAAAAACAGAAAAATATGAAGAGATGAAATTTCTTTGTTATGTGTCTTAGTCGTGACTTGTGACTTTGTTCAAGGCATGGTTGCGGACATGTCCCAAATCAAAATAAAGAGACAGTCCAAAGTATAACAATTTGGAATCTTTGACAATTTCTGTGATTTCAAGTGGCCCCTTTCATATATCATCCTCTCAAAGAATTGGCTTCCACAACCTTATTTGGTTATATGAATCAGCCAACAGTACATGCTGTCACATTCCTGAGGAATAACATAGATTACTGGCAAATCCAAAATTTAGACGTTGTGGACTGAGTTAAAAAGCATGCTCTAAAATATATATATATATATATATATATATATAACTCTATCAATATTTGAGTTACCCGCGTATTCGACCTGGAGCACTAGGTTATGTCAGAAATATGTGAAAAGCCAGACAAAAAGGAAGAAAAAAAAAGTAATAAAATAAAAGCTTGGTTTCTTGCTTCTTTCCCTAATATTTGATAAAGTGGAAACTGTTGAAAATAAAGAACATAGAGAATTAGTTAACAAAAATAAAGTGACTGCTTTAACAGAGCTAGTGGTTCTTAAAATGTGATATATTATACAAAAACATATGTTTATTAAGAATAAATTTGGAAAGAGAGACGTTCACAGTACATGGTAACAACTCCAGAAAGTACCAAAGCCTATCTTCTTCATTTATCCAGCAAAAGAAACAAGATTTGCTATTATACGTTTTAACTCACAGATAGATTTACATATAGCTTTACACAACATATGAACAAATAGCAGTATACAAATAAAAACAAAAGCCTCAATCAACTATACTGGCAAAACTTATGATGGGACATGAATGTCTACATAAATGAGAAGGAACTCGCATTAAAGCAGCAAGCAACACTGCTTTAATTTCTGTCCTAGTAAAGAAAGAATCTTAAGTTCCATTGGAAAGATTTTATTTGTCCAAGATATTTGTAAATAATCGAAGTATGCACAAACCACACAAGTTGTGGATGTTCCGAATTCGTATTTAAGGCCGGTTCATAGTTTTCCTGGATAGGGCTATGTCCTTAGTGCTTGACCTGTACTGGTAAAGTGTGAACTTTGGATGAAGTTGATATCTTTGAGGAAGCTGTTTTACTTCCTGCTGGCACTTTTTTCAAAGCTGCTGAGCCCAAACTCTTAGCTGCACTTCTTTCCGCGATCCTTTTCTGCCTCTCGATCACCAATTCTTCCATTCTCTTGCGCATTTCTTCCTCCTATACAAGGAAATGAACATGTATGAAATATAAGAAAGACAAAAATAATGGAGGCAAGTACAACTAAAGAATGAGGTTACTGGTTGTTGTCGTACCCGATCTAATTTGCTCTTCTGGGTTGTCAGCTTGTTAGAAGGAGATATCTTCTTGCTCTTTGCTAAAGCATCAATCCTGCTCCTTGACAAGGACCCCGCCGAGACTTTAGACCTTGCATCTTTTCCGGTCTTTGCAGGACCGTCCTTCTTACTCGTGCCTTTACTTTTTGCAGGAGCATTTTCTTCAGTAGAACTATTTACCTCAACAACAGAAGACTTTTTATCAACTCCAACGAAAGAAGCTTCAATCCCAAAATCCAACTGTGGTTGCCAAGATGCCTCAATGGGATCAAAACTTGGGTCTCTTGTAAGCACCACACAGAGGTCATCAGGTTGACTGGACGCAGATGTATTAACCTTGGCTTTTGATGCAACTGGATCAGTGTTTTCTGGAGCAAGCATGTCTGCATCCATGCTAATGTCTGTTTTCCACTGAGAGTTATAATGATCATCAAAAGATGGTTGAGATTGTACCATGAATGAATCATCAATTGGAGCAGCTCTTTCACTTTCGGGGTGAGAGGAAATTTTCTGTCTTAACATGCTACTGTCATTGTCAAATATTATTTGCTTAGCCTCTTGAGTTTCTGAACTGCCAGAGTGGTTGAAGCCAAACCAATCTTCCCCCTTGATATTTCTAATAGTGGAGGATTCAGCAGCAAAATCAGACAGAGTTCCAAATGTACTTCCTCCTGATGGTTCTTTGTGCGAAAATAGAAGATGCTCATCTTCAGAAACTCCTTTCTTCAAACTTGGCCGCATATCCTCACCATTGGCAAAATCTACCATGCTAACCTTTGTGCCACTTTGTTCATAATTTTTGGTCATGAGAAGAGAATCATCAGCTATCAGATGCTCTTTTCTGACCTTCTCAGATCCCAACTCCGCACCATTGCTAATTGTGAATGAAATCCCGACCCCAGAATTTTTTATCCCACAGCCTTCATCCTGGAAGTTCAAAGGATCGCTTACCCCATTCATACTTGACTCCTCACGACTCATCAGAATATTCTGGAATGCACCCCATGCCTCATTTCCTTTTGCTTTCTCAGATGTCTTTGGCGACACACCCTCATTTAGGTCCATGTCGCCGTAACCATATGATTCATTCTTGTTCCTTCGTGCTCTTGAGTTGCGACGTTTCTCCAGTATTGCAACAGCATCATCTACCTGCTCTTTAATAGAATCTTCATCGAGTAAAAGAGATTCAGCTGAAGAAGAATCATAAGAGGAACCATCCTTTTCCTCATTCTTTCTACTGGAAGTGATATAATTGATATTGCGGATTACAACTGTTTTTGAGGATTTCTTCTTGTGTTTTTTAGTATGTGAGTTCTCCCTTGAAGAATGGTTTTTCTCATGCTTCCTAACTTCATCTGAATCAGTTCCAGAATCAGAGGCACTGGACTCAGTTTGTTCATCATCTTCTGAACTGTCATGTTCTTTCTCCTTCTTCTTTGATCGTCTGCGAGAGTCTCGAACAGGACCATTTGTTGAGCCATTTACACTTTGTGGCCACTGCATATGTGCTGGATAATATTGTAAAGGATGCATGCCAGCATAAGGAATCTGTTGAGCTGGACCGTGAAAGTTGTACATATATGGAGGAATCTGATTCTGCCATGGCATCTGCATCTGAGCTTTTGCTGACATGGACGGCTCTGATGCAGGAAGATTCTCATCTGCACACATAACAGTTGATATTACCAAAAAAAGCAGAGTCTGTGCTGTAGACATACATTTTATATGCACATATATTGGTACACAAAATGTTTCTTGATCATTGGTCATCGGTATGTAGTACCATATCCAATATAGTTATTACGACAAGCCTTTTCTTGAGCAGTTAAAACTACAATTGTTCAGCAAATATTTCCCTTTTGTATTTTGACTGACACAAAGTATAAACATGAGACCTAAGTACCTGGCAAAGTGGACTATGCCAATAACATTAACAACCAGCTAAACTTAAATCTAGTAAAAAAAATCGATGATAGGAAATGATAGACAGGATACCTCTGACACCATTTGAATTTGTTGATTCCTTCGAGTCAGAACTATCCAAAGAGCCACTATTGTCATATGCAAGAATAACACCTTGATTTCCCAAGTAGGACAGCTCTGCTGGGGAGCATGCCTTCATTGCAGCCACCTCATCCATCCATTGGCCATCTGTGTGCTTTTGCTTGTAAAGTTCCTTGAAGTCAACACATGCTTCCCTACAAGAAAGATAAGAACACAATTTGAAATTACAAGACGCCTGGAACTATAACAGTTGACTCAATCTTGACATCCTCCCATATATTATGTATACAATGAAAGACGTAGAAGCTTCTTATTTTATCATCCAAGAGCTACACTAAGGAATTTACTAGTTCTATGTCTAGGTTATGCTTCCTTTGAAAATAAATATATATGGAAACCATTTTAGATTTTACCTTTTAGCAAATTGAAAGAGTAAGACACACAGATATAAATGAAGGATAGACATAACATAGTCCAATGCGCAATCTGCACCCCCTAAAAAAGAGATTTCTTTGGTTGTTAGGCAGCAGATTTCCTTGGACTCTGTTTCTGTAATGCACCAGAATGGAGCAAAGGTTCACGGTGATGATAGGAACACGCCACAAAAATTTCTTCCCACTAAAATAGTCAAATAAAAACTCTAGTAATCCAATTTATACCAGTTGATTTTTATCTACACACATATGCTAATCAACTTAGGTTATGAAGACACTATATTCTATCATACCTAAGACGTAAGGCACCAAAAGAATTAGCAAACTGTAGGAGATCATCCAGTTGGTCTATCTCAAAGCCAGCAACTGTTGCACGTGCATAAGCCATGGCCTGTTCTTTCCGAAGTAATGCTTTTCGGGTATCCATGAGACGCTGAAGCCGAATCCTGACAAGGATAAAAAATGAAAGTTCAATAAGACTCTCAGCAGAGATGGATTTGTCATTCACTGCTGCTTCGAAGGACAGATAACTTACTTGGAGTTTTCTTTTGGTGCAGCATTATTAGCTTCTTCGGTTTCACTTTTTGCCTAGAATAACCCATTAAAGTGAAATTTTCTGATGAGCTAACTAGTTTAAAAGAAAATCAAAAGCCAAAAGTTCTACCAGTGATAAAGTAAAATACCTTGAAGGAATCATTTGATTTCCTTGTGGCCTCGCTATTAGCTGGTGAGCTTCCTGTAAGTCAAGCAACAAATGTACATTAGCCCCTATCTGAATACCGTATGGACTCTACTGAGAAAGGTATGAATACTTTTTATCATAAAAAGAAGAAAGCTGGAATTAATTAGAAAAATATAGAAATGAAAACTAATGGACAATAAAAGAATCAAAATAATGAAACTCTAATCTGATTTGATGTATATGTTAGGAGAACTTATCAGTATGTCTTGAACATACCTTCCTCTGAATTGCCATTGGAGCATTCATTGGATTGAATGGAACTCTCGATCTGTGAAATCTCTCGTTCCAAACGCATAAACCTCTCAAGAATTTCAGGTGTACTTACGAAGCGTACAAATCTGCAAGCGAACGCAAGGAAAGCCAAAGTAAATAAATTTAGTCTTCTAGCATCAGCTCCAGATTTTGCTAGATCCAACCAAAAGTTCTTTAATTTTCAGTTATCTAACAGTTTGCAATTAAAATGTAGCTTCCAGTATGCAAAAGAATACTGTGAGACAGAAGTAATTAGCAGCATTGAGAACAAATGGTCTAAAGACAAGAGTGGGCACAGATCATGTCCCACCTTCACCACCCTCCTTTTTGAAAATCAAGTAGATGATAAGAAAATTATACTAACAAATAGTTGTCTAATTAACTCTATTAAGCAATTATACCTGGATAGATCAGCAAACAGTCAATAAAGATATCCACTTTTTGAACCCATAATCATAATTCAGTGATGCATTATGACCAATTTGCCAATAACGGAACCTAAAGTATGTATTTAGTTTATATTATCTTTCTCCTTTACAGCTGGAGTTTTGCATTAATTAGAAACAACACCATCACCTTATACAATCGATCATCTGCAAGAAAATTTCAGCAATTCCAGAAGTTCCAAATGATTTAAGTAACAATAACAACAAACCCAGTATAATCCCACAGGTGGCGTATGGGGAGTGCAATGTGTACGCAGACCTTACCCCTACCTTGAGGTGGAGAGACTGTCTTCGATAGGCCCTGGATGTAGTGATAGAGATCGAACAATAATAGAATACAAGACTAACTACTAATATTACTGGTATGGAAGAAACAGTTCTGACTACCTACAAATTTTCTATCCTAATTCTTGACTTCCACACCTTTCTATCAAGTAACTGACTCTAGGAACATTCACCAATATTGATGAACAATGAACCACATACAATTGAATGAAATTTAAAAGCTTAAAACTTGCCAAAGATCAAATAAAGATTATACCTTTGGAATGTGGATTTGGTGAACCAGTAGGCATGAGTAGAGGGTGGACGCATAGTGATTGAATAGCCACCTTTTGGAATCTGATCTTTAGCAAATTGCAAGTGAGAAATGAAGGGTTCCACCAACCCAGAAGCCAATTTCTCACTTTTACCCTCAGAAAACACCACAAGATCACATCTTTTTCAACCAAAACACAGAAAAAATCCCAACTTTATCAGTTCCCATAACAATTTAAGCTAAAAAAGTTAAAACAAGAACTCATTACTACGTACTCATTAGATAAAGAAAGAAAAAGACCAACCTTGTTCTAGTTGGGGTAAGCTTCAAAAGAGCATAATCAAGAAGGGTCCTGGAATCCATGTTCAATTTGGCTTAGTTTGAAAAAGGGAAAATGAGTGGAAGAAAAAGAAATGAAACTCAAATAGCAAAAGGAGTGGGTGTGAAGAACAAAGACATGTTCAAGAACGTGACATTGAGAAATCTTTTAGTTGAAGATGAACTGTATTCTCAACACATGGGAGAGAGCCAGCAAGAAATGATGAAGCAATGGCAAGAGTTGCACATGGAAAGAGATTTTTGAGCTTGTGACTATAAGCATATTTTTTCTTGACAATATGGAGTGGGCCCCATTTAACATTGCTGGCCCCACATTTTCTCTCAATTATTTCATTTTTATTCCACCCATTATCTCTTTGTCTTCACTCTTTCTTTTATGAAATTATTAAAAAAAAAAATCTCCATGGCCTCTAGAAAAAGATGCAAATTTATAAGATTGTTTTAGGTAAACCGACAGTTTTTCAATTTTTCATTTCAAAATTAAATGTATGAGTACAAACTTTATACAACCAAAGATACTATAAGTCTATAATGCGCATAATTTTGCTATTTGAGTTGTTAAGAATACGTATATGGCATAGTCCTCTTTTTGTTTTTGTCTATATGACACTCTTTTTTATTTAATTTGTTTCAAATATTTTCCTATATGTAAAATAATTTAATTATAAACTTTGCATGTTTTCCTTAATCATATGATTTTATAGTCATATAAATATCATATCATTTTTAAAATCATAAATTTTAAAAAAAAAATTCTTACTTTAGTGGTCCAGCCAAACATATTCATATAAATTAAAATGAAGAGAATAATAATTTTTGCAAGTAAAATTTTTGTTACTTAGAAAGTCAAGCAAAAAAATTTAGCGCCAAATAAATTTCAGCAGAAAAGAGGCTTGTTTTCTTTAATTATTTCCTTTACTTTCTCTTCTTAATTATGATATTCTCATGCATGAACATAAGTTGTCTATGGTTGCTTTAAGGATCCTGAAAAGAATGGTTTTCCTTCTAATGGGATCCAGAATTGAGATCTTTGACTTTATAATCGATCATGTTTATATATTTTAAAACTTTATTAGCAATAATAGTTGGTGGTATGTATACGTAGATGAGGTGGAAATTAAAAGATAATTAGGATTAGTTGGGAGGTCTACGTCTTCTCTAACCTCACTGTCTCACTTAATTGAGAAGATGGACTGATGGTGTCGGGGTGCGCATATTTTAATTTACTTTTTAATTATTGGTGGATCTTACTCTAACCCCTCCACTTTTGCTAATTTTTGTGAAGGGTAAAGCTTTAACTTTTGAGTCTAATTTATGCATATAATTTGTTTACACTATCATGTTAAATTGTTAAGATGACTTACAATAATATGTCATTGTCTAATAAATTCTAATATCTCAGCAAGAAAAAGAAAAAAAGAATTCATACGACAACAAAAATAATGGATGAACCGAATTACAGCGATAGTATTGTTCATATAACAAGTGAAATTAGTGACCGAAATAATAAAGCAGTCAATCTATTACAAATTAAATTACTTTAATAGTTAAAAGTTCTATACCCTCGAGCGTATTAAAGTTAAGGGGTATGAGTTCACGTAACTTCTCTTCTTAAATCATGCATAACAATATGATAGTGTTTCTTTAAAATTACTTAAATATATATATATGTGCGCACTCATACTTAAAGACTCATATGGTGCAATAATGATTGAGTGTACCACTACAATTGAAATTGGCGGTTCAAATATCATTTCGGACGGTCTTATTTTCCGCACGGAGTACATACATATGTATGTAAAAATTACTAAAATTTCAAAAAAAATATAATTTTGAACCTACAATTCAAAAGTATATATAGTGGGTTCATAGTAAAAAAAACTAAAATTAAACCCGTCAAATATAAATTCTAGTTTCACTGGTGCACCCATTATCTCGAAATCTTGAATCCGCCTATGTGTATATAAATTAAATCAAATTTGACATTCATTTTTCCGACTAGCTACTAGTACTAGTGACATAAAGACCTTGAACATTTTACAGAAATCAAAGGAAAAGGGCACAGTGGCTTGCTTCTGATCAAAGGTAGGAACAAGAAAAAGTTATAGATGACATCTCCTGATTCCTTAAAGCATTTTCTTAATTCTGAATGTTTGAGTGACAAGTGAGCTACCCAAGATTGCAAATGGGGATCATTCCACTACTCCCAAGGCAAAAATATGAAGTTTAGAATATAATGTGATGTACACGATCGAGTTGACAATTTTAGTGAAATAGTAACAAGTCAACTCTTTTTGTCCAGATAAAAAAGGCAAAAGAAACACTTAACTACTACTACTACTGCTATACTCGGTACTTAGCCTCGGTAATTCTGTACGAATCTGGATCTGACATTATAAATGGAGCTTGAAATGTTAGAAATTACACACGATATGTAGTTCAACTCAATATAAACCTTCAAATATGTTTAAAATAAACTCCTAAATATGAATAGAACCTTTTAGTTCTATGTTACTGTGAATAGGAAATACTTACTACTATTACTGTCATTACAGTATTTTTAGTAACAGTATTGGATATTAATTCATCATAAAAATCTTATTTCACACATGCAGTCAGCGACAACAGCAATAATCGCATATCATAAGTAACTAGCTATTTCGCTAGAAACAATATGAACATTTTGTCAAGCTAAAATACTCCATTCAATCTCAATTTGAATATATAACTTGGTTCCTAGTAATCTACAATATTACGGAAAAGAAATGTTTAAATTTTTATACTATGACAGCTTCTTCGAAGCATTATCACATATTTATTTAAAATACTAAAAGGATATTAATAATTATCACATAAAGACTAATTAAATAATATACTAGTACTACTTGTTTTGTCATTCATGATTAGAGGACCAAAAAGGCTAGAAAAACAAAAGACAATGAAGGTAAAGAACATTTAATTACTAAAAAGAAGGATTTCCACCAAAAAACCAACTATAAAAGGAAAGATCCATCATTTTCATATTTATTATACAACGCTATAGAAATAAAAGATCAAATCATTCAGCCGTAATTTCAAGACAGCCATGATCCAGCTAATATATGCCTTTGCAACGTGCAAGTTGTGACATTTAAATCACTCACCAATAAAGAAAATGAAAACGAAGGAGTACGACGTATATCTCATTGGCTAGCTACCTTCTGGCACAAACTACATGTATATAGCATCCAATTAAAAATACTCATGCATCGCAATTAGCAGGAATATAAAGATTATTATCTAAAAATATTTAATTATAAAATTAATATATTAATTTGAGATTGCTATAGAAACCGATAAACTTAGATTTTTAAATCCAGCTCTAACCATAGCATGACAAAGTAAGGCAAATTTAAAATTTGAACATTATGAAGTATCTTTCTACTTGTTACTAGCGTCAAAGATCAAGTAGAATTGTATTCAATCCGTTCAATCCACTTTGGATTAAGTTTTTTCTCCCCAAATATTTCTTTTATGAACCAAACTATTGTTAAAGCGAAATAAATCTAATTCAATTCAATCTATTATTTTAACTCAAATTATATTAAATAAAAATAATTTTAAAAAAAGAACATAAAAAAGTAAAGCGACATTTTATTTAAATAAGAAATTATACACCCATTCAATTCAAACATAATCTACTGAACCACGTTCGAGCGCATTTTTTAAAAAGGTAGGTCGCCGGTATATGAAGCGATCTACTGTTAAATGCTGTCAGGGCTACTTTTGTAAATCACTTTTACTGGCTGACAAACTCTTGCTCCTAAAACCCCAAACCGAAAGCCCTGCCCATTTTCGTGCAAGATCCTTGTATATTACGGTTATATGATTAATTGTGGGGTTAGAACTAGGGGTGGGTATAGTTTGGGCAAATTCGAAATTTCAATCAAAATTTAATATTTTTGGATTTTTGGTTTGTATTTTCGGATTACGAATTGGATTTTGGATATGATTTTTAAAATTTTTGGATTTCGAATTGAATAATGGATTTGGTACTTCGAAATTTTGGATATCCAAAAATCTAATTTTTTTTTATACTTTATATTTAGTTCATTATCTATATGCCAGTAGTAATAAGTTCCACACCCTACCCATTAGATATTATCTCATATATTCAATATTATTTACTAAGTTAATGTCATAATGCTTTCTACTTGGATATGGTTTTATTGTAGCTACTTAACGGTTGTATTAATGTCTCTGTTGCAACAACAACAACAAACCCAGCGTAACCCCACAAGTGGGGTCCGGGGAGGATAGTGTATACCTAGACCTTTTCCCTACCTTGTGAAGGTAGAGAAGTTGTTTCCGATAGACCCCCGGCTTAAGGAACGCCAAACAGGAAGCAACCAATAATAACAATAACAAGAGAAAAAAATAAAGACATGACGTGTAACGTCTTTGTTGCATTTCCTTGATAATAATTTCATTACTTGAATATTGTATTTGGATGATTGCAATGAGAATTGAAAACTTTCGAGGTAATTTAACATGAGTAGTTTATTTGGATATTCTTTTTTGTAAATAGATCTTTTTTATAAAAAGAAGAAACATCTTAACTTATAAGTTCAAAATCAAAAATTCAAAATATCCAAACCGATTAATCAAAAATCGAACTTACAAAATTCGATCCAATCCAAATTTAATTAGATTAAATTTAAATTGTCATTTATTTTTTCCAAAAATTAAAAATCCAAACTTTTCATATTTAATCCGAGCTGCCCGAATGTCCTCAATTTCCAACTATTGCATAGCTTGTGCCTTAGCCTAACGTGATTGTATAGAACTTACAGAGTCAGACTACTACTTGTTTGTTAATTCTTTTTTCTTTCTTTTCTAGGAGTCGGGCAGGGTTGGTGGAAGTCGAGTTTACAATTTTTGTGTGGCAAGACTTTCATCGATACTAGAGTTATATGCTTGTTTGTTTGTCATTATCTGGTGAACAGATTCTTTTTGTGTCGGGAAATGAGCGCAAGCAGCCAATTTATGACCTTTCTTTTTCACGATAAGCAAGGAACAAATTAAAGCCTGTGTTCCAGACGATCATCTATGGCCAAAAGTTTATTTCACTAGATGTTTATACTAATTTTAAAAAAGAAGGACTAACTTAAATAGTCATCCACCCAACCACTTAAATTAAAAATAATTGATTGACGTATAATATATATAATTTATAATATGCATATAATTATGTATAATCAATATATAATCTAGGTATATAACTAAAAATAATAAATAATAAATGTGATAGACTATTTGTATAAAATCCCTTTAAAAAATATATGATACATAGTTTTATAAATATAATTATTATTCAACTATAGTTAGTTATATAATCTCCCTTGAATTTAAGCTAGCGTTTGGCCATAGACTTCCAAATTTATTTTAAAAAATTTGATTTGGGTAAAATTTACTTTGAAGATGAAAATCTGTTTCGATATAATTTTTCAAAATATATTTCACATTTTTTTTGAAAAAACATGAAATGACTTATATAATTTCTAAAAACTATCAAAAATACTCAATAATACCAAACAAATAAACTTGCTAATTCTGTATATGCAGAAACTTCATTGATGTTATTCATTATCATTATCACAAATAATATTCTCGAATATAGATAAGTTTGGCACAAAATTATCATTTTTATAATGAATTATATAGTACACTATTCTAAAACCATAACCTGATATCTTAATATCAACTGCTAATAACACAATTACTAATCACTATAATTCGTCAAATTGCAATAATAGTGCAAGATTCATCATTCCAGGAAAAATGATAGTAGTTAGCTGGTGGATTAGTTGGGTCATAATAGATGGTGAGCTTTTTTATAAAACACAAAAGTTTTGGGGTAATGTTTAAAATTGTTAAAACAAAGAGTAGTATTTTGGGCCAAAAATAGGTCTAGAGCAAGTTTTGGGATATGAAAATTTTATTTACAAAATCTGCCAAAGTATGAATAAATCTATAAACAACATATTTTACCAAAAATAATTTTAAAAAATTTGACAAAATTTATAGCCAAACGGGGCTTAAATATTTCAACTTCCTTCCCTGTTAACTGGAACCATAAATTAGTGCCATTTAGTATTTTCTCTCGCTGACAGTGCTCGTTAGAAGTCTTATCAAAATGGCATCACATCACCACATAGATGAAGTAAGTGCATAAACACTTAGGGTCGTTTGGTATGAACACAAGTAATACAGGAATTAGTAATACAAATATTAGTAATGCAGGAATTGTAGTACTAGGATTATTTTTTATCAAGTGTTTGGTTCATTGTACTAAAAATTGGCTATGCAATATATAATCTAAGCTTGTGTTTGGTTTAAAACTGTACAAAATCTTCTTTACAATTATACGCTTGAATATTCTTCTTTCTGTATATAAAGAAATTTAGAAAAAGGGTTTGAGGGGCGGTTTAGTAATTTTAGGATCTTATCCAGGTATAGTTAATGCAGGGATTAGTAATTCCTTGGTTTCCTTGGTATTAGCTAAGCCCTCCTATGAGGTATAAGTAATTAATGTATTAGGTATGCATAAATTGAATTAAGCAACCAAATATTGTATTGGACGGATTTTATACAGGGATTATTTTACTTAGTACAGCCTACCAAACGACCCCTTACTGCAAACTTTTAAAACTTAACTTTGTGTAGTATGTACCTACTTTATAATGAGTCCGAATCAAAGTATTATTTTTTTGTCCGAAAACACAAAAATAGGTGAAAAACAAAAATGTTGATCATTGTATGTATAGCGCATGAATTACATGCGTTGTACCTTAACAGCATATATTATACAAAAATACATGCATATATCTGTTAATTGACTGACCACAATAATTGATAGATATAGCGCATAAAATAATTGCATTATATATATATTGCATTTATTAAATGCGCTATACGCTCCAATTATTGTACCCCTCACACATAATTTTTGTTAAAGAGCTTCATTCTTTCTTCAAAAATCCATCCCGAAAAATTCAATCTTCTGTATCCTTTTTATTTTTCTTACTCATTACGAAATATTTTTTTACTTAACTTTTTCTATATTTTCCCATAATGTATGGAAAGCGAAAAATTAGGGTTGCATTATACGGGGGGGATGCGAGGTTGTCGTGGAGAATAACTCAATACACTATAATTGTTCTCCACAGTATATTGTTAAGTTACCACTTACATTGGAATACGATAGATTGATATCATTGATATGTAAAAGAATGAGTGTGGGCAAACGTTCAGTTTATATTAATGTAACCGGAAGATATCCATATTCTCTTAATCCGCAAGGGGTTGCTTGTTATGCTGAGTTTAACATCGAAAATGATGAAACTCCGAAAGATTTTTTGAGGACTCCGGATGAACACCGGGAACTTCTTGAGATAAAAATGCTGGAAATGTACGTTAAGTCTGAAGATGTCCGCAATATTGAGGTTCTACAAAATATGGATAATCCTCAATTATCTGGTGGTGTATTTGGAGCAATTTTATCCAAACAGGTTCCGTTTGAAAGAGTCTGGCTAGATCTAAACTAATCTCCACGGGCGAATGAGTAGTGAGGACATAATTTCTCCCCAAGTTTACCTAATTCACACGCCGCGTGGTAAATTTCAATTTTTCTTTTCTTAGTATGATTTTTTATGTATCATATTCGTACTAACACTCATATATTCCAAAGGGGTTACCGGCCAGATATGAATTTTACATGTTATGAACCAACCAACAGTTGGAATATGGCCAATTTTGGTGGTTTGAATCATGCTGGTCCATCTGTGAGTCATCAACAACTCGATAATGTATATCATGGGCTATCAACAGATTATGAATTGTAAGTTAAGAAATAAAGTTAATATATAATATTGGGATGACTTTGAGAAACTATTAATTTTATCGGTTGTGCAGTGAAAACGAGCAACATGAAAGTCTTGTCCTTACTCAGTTGCCCGAAGATGATATTTAATTAAGATCTGGCAGATGCACAAAGTCAGGAAGATGATAGTGAATATGACAACAATGCTGATGAGTCTGGAGATAATACACCCTTCCCTAATGAGGGCGACGATGATGAGGAAACGTACTTTGCTGATGAGAATGAGAATGAGCAACCTAATTTGACGAGGGAACATGATGCAATCAATGAGCATGCTCCACATATGCAGACTCCACCTCCCGTTAGGCCCAGAGTGTACGAGTATCGTCTTATTCAATGGAGATTCCCTACCTTGATCAATTTTCCAGTATGTCGGATGTGGATGCCCTCAAAAGGGATCTTGATGACATTCGGACAGCAATGTGGGATAAATCTAGACCAACGGTGCTGTCAAAGGATATGCTTTTTGCTGATAAAGCATGCCTTAGCAGGGGGTGCAAATTTACAGAATAAAAGAGTGTCGTGAGCTGGACGTTCATAAGTCATCTCCGCAAGTATATAAGGTTATTTGTTGTAGATGATTTCAAGATTGTAGATGGAAGTTGCGTGCGAGAAAGTAGAAAACAAATATGTGGATTGTGGGAAAATACATTGGCATCCACACTTGTGATATGGACACATTCAATGGGAATCATTTTAAATTGAATGTTGACTTGACATTGAATCGTCCATAAGGTACAAGATTAATGAGTGTATAACATCTGCCCACCAGGTATAAGGCCGTACCATTACCAAAAGAAAGGCATTTTTCGGGTGTAAACGTGTATCTGTGATTGTTTATCGTAATTGGAATAAGTCATTTACCGCTCTACCCAGATACATGGCTGCTTTGCAACACTTTAACCCTAGGACTGCTGTTGAATAGAAGCTTGAGCAGAGTCCGGGAATACCAGAATTTATATTCAGATATGTGTTCTGGGCATTTAAACCAGCCATTGATGGTTTTGTGCATTTTCGGCCGGTAATCTCCATAGATGGCACTCATGTCTACGTATAATATGATTATTAAGATGTTGATTGTTGTTTCAGTAAATGCTAATGGAAATATATTTACCCTCACATTCGCTATTTGTGCCAATGAAAGTCGAGAGACTTGGATATGATTTTTGAACCACTTGAAGGAGCACGTTGTCACACAACGTTCAGGTATTTGTCTAATATCTTATCGGCGTGGTAGGATTTTAAGTTATGTACAGACTTTGGATGCATGAAAGGAACAGTATTCTTACCACAGTTACTGTGTTAGACAGTAGAAGGCCAACTTCCAGCGGGCTCATCCGAATAAGAGCTGATATGATTTAATATGGATGACTGCAACAGATCATCAAGAGTATAAATTCAGGAGGCGAATGGAATTAATTAGGTGGGAAGACCCAGAATCTTATCGCTTGTTGATGCAACATGATCTTGATAAGTGGACTTTGCATAAGGATGGTGGTAGAAGATGGGGAATTTTGACTACAAACGTGTCAGAGTCTTTCAACGGGTTGTTGAAGTTTGCCCGTGGATTGCCTGTCACTGCCATGGTACAGATGTCATTCAAGCAGATGGCGGAGAGGTTTGCCAAAAGATACTGAGTGCATTGTCCTTGTTGGAAAGGGGTATTCAGCTTATGCCACAACCGATGAAACGCTTTGAGAAATACAGGAAGCGAGCATAGTGGCATGGCAGTATTGCAATGAGCGAAATATTTTTGAAGTTCGCACTGGTGTACATCAAAACCGCGGTAATAATATCCACAACATTAATGAGTCCAGAAGATTATGTTCGTGTAGGAAATGGTTAATCTATCATTTGCCATGCTCACATGCCATGAAGTGCTTTCAACATGCTAGTTTTGTGGCGACGAAGTACGTTGATAAATAATATAGTGTTGCTGCATACGTAAACACCTACAGTGGCCACTTCCAACCAGTGGGTGCTGAGCATTAATAATGCCGCCGAAACCATTTAAAATGGTGTGTAACAAGGATTATGTACGTCACCGGCAAGTGCAAAAAAGAATGCGGATACGGAACTAAATGGATGTTGTTGATACAGTTTATGCGCGTAAATGTGGTATATGTTCCGAACTAGAGCACGATCGCCATTAATGTCCTTTAGTTGGTTTGGGAAGCGATGGTAATTCAGCTCTCGGTGGTAGTTCATCCAATGTGCTCAATTTTCAAGAGTAAACTTAGTGATTTGTTGCAGTAGTTTTGTTATACTAAATGTCTATAATGGCGTTGCTTGCAATATTTATGAATTAAAATTAAGTTTCCAATAGTCTTAAATTTAATTGACATCTACCATTGAAGATGACTCAATACAATAATTAAAAATAACTTAAAATAAATAATGATTTTCATTTGCCATTATCGTCACCGGCTGGCACTATTTCATTGTCATTGTCTTTATCTTCTTCATCAACATCTTATACGCATCCGTCCGGACCGAGGGCATCATAATCTAGGCCCCAATTGACACACATTTCTCGTATTTCATCGCTATCATCAATAAAATCACTTGCTTGATTTCTACAACAATATGGGACTCCTACGTCCAATGTCTGTGGTGGAAACTTAGGTAGTCCCTCCAGCTAGACAATTGTAGGAAATAAAGGATAATCAATGTCTATATTCAATTTTTCATTTTCTAATAAATCTCAATACTGATCCTCCGTTCCTTGCAAGTAGTTAAGATCATCCGTTGCATGATGAACGATTGGTGCCTTTTCCATATCTAAAATCTCCTTCATCAAATGCTGAATCATTTCTGGTTCATCTTGATGTGTGTTTGTTTTGAATGTTGCAGACAAGCTTGTGGTACAACTAGCCTATGCCAAGGGCATAATACTTCATAATCACACTTTTTTGAGTAAAAGGGAACCCGTTGTAGTTTTTCATCCCAAATTCGCATACCCTCAGGCTTTATAGAATGCGCTCCCCCTCAATAATGTGCCCTAACTCTTTGAGATCAGTTTGTAAATTGATAGGAGTATTTTTCAAGGGACGTAGAACACCATACCATTTGTCATCTACCAAATCAGAACAGCAATATAGCATTTTTTTTAAGGTAGGGATCGATTGTATTATGACATATTCCATGTGGATCTGTTGAACTACCTTCACCTTTTTGCCTCTTATTAAACCACTTATTAAATGTTAGTGACATTTTTGAAATGTTGAAATGGTTTTCGAATACTGGAATGTTGGTTCAACTTTAAAAAAAACTAAACTGCACGAACTTGTATGTTAAACATAGCGCATCAACAATATGCGTTATGTGTATTATCATGTCGACCTGAAAAAGCTGTCAACCTGAAAAGCTGCACGGACTTGTACCGTAAAGAATCTTTAGCACGCGAAATACATAGCGTATCAATAATATGCATTATGTGTATTGTCATGTCAACCTGAAAAATCTACACCGACTTGTATCGTAAAGAATCGTTAGCACGAGAAACATAACACATCAACAATATGCGTTATGTAACCTTAAAATCACTCACAGCTACCTATAAAAACCCTGCACATTTTGCATTATTATTTGTGGCTTAACCAAACGAAGAAAATAACTTTTCATAAATTTTTCAAGTTTGAGCATTACGACATGTCGGGACACAATGACGTACCAAGGTGTTACTGTGGCAAATGTGCGATTTTGAATCCATGTTGGTCAAATTGCAATCTAGGTCGCAGACATTGGATGTGTAAACAAGATGTAAGTTATTATTATTGAAAGTTATGTTGGTTAATAGATCATTCATAACATGTTAATTAATAGTCTTTTGTTGTCATTCATTGTAGGATGAAAACCAATGTGGTTTTAAAGAATGAATGAACCCATTAACCAGGAATACTCCAAATCATGTTTGCTAAACATTTGGAATCTGACTGGTGAGCACGAACTTCGGATCTTGAAACCCAAGAACAACTTGCGGTAGTGAAGGAGAAACTGAAAGAGGCAGAAGAAGAAAATAATCGGTCGGAAGAAAAAATTTCAGTGGTTGAAGCAAAGAATAATAGGTGATAGTGACTAAAAAAACACATGAATGCGTAATTTTTATTTTTATGTTGTACGTGTCATGTATTATGTGTAATTTTTAACGAATTTAAATTTATGTTAATCTATTTTATTTTTTTTATGTTCTAGTTTTAAATTAATAAATAACCCAAAAAAATAAAAACACATGCGGTTATTATGTAAAACATCAATAATTTTACTATTAGATATTTAATGTCATATATACAACTCAAAATACATATCTATGAGCCCCACAACCTGTTGTTTTAAAGCATTGGCTGGCCTGAGGCGCATACTATCCCCCCGGCTACGCTATTGGGATCATCCTCATCATGTCGCCTCTTTGTCTGAGGATGAGCCGCAACATGATCGTCAGGAAGGCTAGCAGGCTCAGTAGAAGCGGTCGTTGGGCCATCAGTAACCTAAAAAATAATAAGATATTTTAGTATACGAAATATAGAATACTAACGTATGTGTTAGCAAAAACAAATTGAAGTAATAGTAATACAAACAAGCCTGCGCCTGAGTAGGCACACAATGCTCTGTGGGAACTCCGAGGTGCTCTAGAGTAGATGAAGGCTGTGACGTTTTGACCTGATGTGATGTCTCCTTATCTATGCCTGAAAGATCCTCGGCAGCCCTTCATAATGAGCTATAACTTAGTCATCGACCACTATGCACCTCTCGTATCGGACGATCCTCAGCAACCTTCGGTGGCTCTGCACGACCAGAAAAATACTGATCCCAATAATACTGCGTATGGTGGTGCTCGTGATCAACACTGGAGCTGACGGAGTCAACTGTGAAGTCCCCGTATGATAGCTGAAGGCTGAATGACTGTATATCATAATGAGCATCGTGTGGCTCAAGGTAGTCACCCGGCTGATCACCTCCAATATCCTCCACGGGTGCCTCAATTCCCCCATACTGGGGACCCCGTCCTCACTGACCACAATGACCACGTGGGCCACCCCTTCCTCTCTGGCCACGCCTGCCACTTGCTGGGGCCACGTGTGGCCCATGATGGTATTCCTCTGGTGGCATATACGCAGCCTCGTAACCTAACCGCGCATCCTCTTGAGCAACTCTCAATGTGACAGCAGCAAGATTGGCAACCTGACGTCCAAATCCGTGCACAACTACTGCTCCGTCGCCTGCATGCTGTAGCATCCCCAATCCCAACTGGTAGAAACAATGTAAGCCAATAGCCTACATAGCATATAACATATTAATTAAGGAAGGATGTTAAAGTAATATAACACGATAAGTAAGTATATCAAATAACATACCAGTGCCTCATGCCTCCGGGCGTATGGAACATACCGACCACCACCGCGATGAATGGGATTCCCGATCATAAGGCGATTAGCATGGCGATACCAACCCATGTACTCATGCTCCACATCCAAACGGTCATGTGGAAGGTATGGTGGAATCAGGCCATATCCTGATCCCAATCCTCTATTTGGGCCTCTAGGCTAGGCCAAGTATGTCTAGTCGACCTTGTAGCGATCATCCCACTCGTAATGTGTGGAATGCCAACTGGGCAGAATAGGTATAAGCTGGCGTCGACCAAACTGTCAAAGGACTCAAATGGTGGTATGATGCTAGACTATATCGAGACATATAAGTGGGACTGAAGACATCCACATAGCTCGACCGTGGGAGCAATAATCTGGTAATCCAGCTATGAGCTCGTTGCTGTATGGCCTTCATATGAACTATTTATCAAACAAAAGAATCGTGAGTAAATGCAAGACAGACAAGCATTATCAAACAAACTTAATCCAACAGATCCCTGTAATAAGGGAGATGATATCGAGCATTGACCTTGCGGACGTGGCCTCACCTATCTACCCACCTCCTAGAAAGTGGTAGAAACGATGGAGGTGGTGCATCTGGAGCTATCGGTGGGAGAGGTGGCTGGTTCTACATGAGCCGCCCCAGGACCAAACCTAATATTGATTGTGGACGTAAAATTAAAGTCATTTTTTACTATCTCTGTTATAATCATGAGAAGAATTGATAATACTATCACCTACAGCAGTGGAATAAAATCGGCGACGTCTCTCACGGTGCCCATGTACGACCAGCGCAACTGCCTATAAAGGTAGGCTAGAACAGCTCCACCCCAGCTGTAAGTGGGTAACTCATCTAGCCGTTCCAAATGATGCAAAAATCGCAAGCTAACTAGGTTTCCCGAAGTGTTCGGGAAAAGAATACCACTAAACATCATTAGCAGCAACAGCCTCGTCTGCCGCTCGATAGCCTCTGCCGGTGAGTCATCAGTAATCTCCGCATGCAGCGGTCTGCCTAATGGGCGACAACTGCAATCGACTGGCACCACTCATAGCAGCCGGCTCCGGAGGCTGGAAACAGGTGAGCCTCTACAACATATGTAGATAGTCCTCTCACGTATAATACCTAAGAGCCTGCGGGTAGCTGACAGCCATACCATCAATGGGCAACCCGAATAAAACCTCCACGTCCTCTAGCGTGATGGTACCCTCGCCGATAGGTAGATAAAATATGTGAATCTTCGACACCACCGCTCTATTATAGTCGTGATGATGGGCCAATCGAACTGCAACAGGCCGATCTCTATAATCGGGTAAAACCCGGTCCGCTCAAGGTGTGTAACTGTACGGGAATGAAGTTGGTGGTCCCTAATGAACTCCCAAAGATCGTCTATACGTCTGGAGTAAAAGGTCTAGGACATCAACTGTCCATCCCAGATGTGTGAAGACCTATGGCCACCCTGGAGAACCAGCAGCTCTCGAACAATAGGTCCAGGATGGACAGGGGGAGGATCCATGACGATGTCTGTAAATTGAATAATATTAATTAAAGTATTTTTTTCTTTAATCGTTTAACATCTTTAAATATATTGCGATATTTTTTATAGTAATATTTAATCGCATAAATTTTCTATATTATTACTTAGGGTGATAAATAAAAAAATTATTTATATGTTAGTTTCTTCGATTTTTTGACTAAAATTCGGCAGGGTTATGTTTGAACTGTCATCTTTTTTCAGATATTTTTGGGTTATAAGAAAACTAATATTTAATTTTCTTAACAAATCACGATATTTTAAATAATTATTCATATAAGAAATACTAAAAACCTAATACTAAATAATATTTAATTTATTTCATTCGTAACGATTTGTTTGTTAACTTTTATATTTTACACAACGGCAGCGTCTCTTTTGTACTATCAACTAACTATTTTATGATTCATATATAATAGTTGATTGTTATCTAATAATACATTTAATAAACACTTAATAATTGATTAACATTTGATCTATAATTGAGTACTCTAACCGGGTTAGTTAATGAGGGCACTTAGGTTTTACTCTACACTAAAGAATCCTAAAGAGAACTAAAGATACACTACTCTAAATGCCCATAAACAACATCGACTAACATAAATTTTATTATCAGTTCTACTAGGCTAAGCGTCACTACATAATAATAAAAGGCACAACATAACACTAACGGGCACTCAACAATAATAAAGTCATATATTATTATATGTACAACACTAAATTCACATATAATACTAATTATTCAACAAAAGGACAATACTCTATTTTCAGAATTTTTTGCACATAAATAAACTAATCCGGATAAAAAATCAAAAAAATCAAAAAAGGATCACAAAAAGCATACAACACAATAAAACAATAAATAAATCAGTTATATACATGATTTAAACTACAGATTAGAATACCTCTTCTTAGAGTTTTTTAAATTGAGAAAGAATGAAGATTTGACCACCAAAAGCAATAAAAGAGCTCCACTACACGACAACGCCTTGGATCGGGTGTTAGCTCGCTAAAATAATGACGGGACACGATTTTTGAGGGACGAGTGGGCTCCAATGGAGTTTTAAGCTCTAAAAATGGAAGGGGGAGGGGGGGACCGTTTTCTTGGCTTCTATACCGAAGAAGAAGACTAGCCGTTTTTTAATACAGGTATAGAGCATATATTTGATGCACTATACCTATCTGTCTTTTTAACTTCAGGTATAGTGCATCTAATATATGCGCTATACCTGTACTTTGACCGCCTTTTGAAAATCAAGTATATCGCATGTATTACATGCGCTATACCTTAATGGACAAGCGTGTTGTTAAGGTATGGCGCGTGTAATTCATGCGCTATACATAAAATGATCACCAATTTTATTTTTCACCTATTTTTGTGCTTTGAGTCAAAAAAAAAAAATACTTTGGTTCCAGAATCATTTATAATTATACAAATAAAATTAAGGGGAACTTTCAGAAATGACTATCTTTTAAGGAGCTTTTAACAATCTGTAGCTACATTTTATGTATTTACGTTTCGTAGTTAGTTTTGGACAATCTATTTAAGTGTATTTGAATACACTGTTATGCTGTATCCTTTTTATATTTTTTATTTTTTATTTTTTTTCTTTGTGTGTTTGAGTGTATATTTGATTATATTTGAATGTATTTACACTAAAAAATGATGAAATGAAGAATACAGTCAAATATGATCAAATCTTCAGTGAAATACAAAATACCATTGTATTTACACTAAAAAATTGAAGAATACATTCAAATCCTTCTAAAAGTTAATTGTATTTAACTAAAAAAATAAAGAATACAGTCAATTCTCTGACGAGAATAAAAGATATATTGTATTTAAAAATAGAGAATACAGTCAAACCCCATCGGCTCTCCGACGAAAATACAAAATACACTATATTTATACAACGATTTTCCGACATGAAAGGATGTGGAGACGAAAGAGGCGACTTCTTTTTCTGGCGTGAAAAGTAGTGGTGGAGGAATAAATCTCAGGTCAGATGAATAAACTCATATGTGAGATACAAAAAAGGAGAATAAGCCATGGATTTTGGTATCTCTGTTAGATCCAGATCAGGGGACACCTCCGATCTTCCTCCTGCATTGTATTTGCCACCGGTAATGGATTGATTGCAACTTCGTGATTTCAGATCTAGATCTGACAATGGGTGGCGACGGTGTTTAAGGTTGATTCGTGGTGAAGGGGGTATACGGCGGAGGGTGGTGATGTGTGGGGAAGAGAGAAATAGGCGGCTGTTTAGTTGGGCTCTGTAGAAATCCACTGGAGAAGACGACTGGCTATAACCTCTCTACTGCCAAGGGAGAAGAGAGAAGGAAAAGGAGAGAGAGTTGAGGGAGAAGAGAGAAAGATGGTTGAGAGAAAAGATTATACATTGGTATTAGCTATGATGGGTAAATTAAAAATTCATTATAGTTATAAAAAATAATTAAATTAAAAGGCAGCTATGATTCATTTATAGCTCTTAGATTTAGCTATTGTATGTAAATTTTCCTAAACTTAATGAACATAAACTTTTAATATAAGTAGGGAGTCAAATTCTATAAGCACAAGTTCAGCCAAGCCCAAGCCCATGTCCTTTCATGTCATGGATAAATAAGTTTCCAAATACTAGTGATATACAAGTATTTTAATCAGAAATGTTTTTTTTTTTTTTTACAAATCTATCCACTCAGGCTTTCACCTCCTGCAGTTATGGGGGTTTGGCTGACCTATCATGTATATTAACTTCCAAAATAGTACAAACGAGGGGGACATGTGACCTTACCTCTTAACTTCCTAATATAAAGAGTTGGACTAGGGGTGCTTATCGGGCGGATAATTACGCTTAATGGTTCGGGTTAACGGTTATCAGATTATAAATGTAGTAATAGCCATCCGATAAGACAACAGGCGGATTGGAATCGAATTAACAATTATCAGGCGGTTATCGGGCGGCTTATCGGCTAAACCAAATAGAAATTTTTTGAACAAGCATTCCATCAATACCAAATAGTTTCAAATCAATATCAATTTTTTTAATACAATCTAAGATCTAACCAAACGGTATTTTTCAATTGAAGAGTCTTCAAGACTACTCATACTGTCATACACATATTAATCAAATATTTAATACCATCAAGACTACTTCTACAGATATACACGTATTAATCATTGAGATTTTGATTTTTCGACTTCTCAGTTTTCAGCAAGAGAGGGACGAGACTGACGACTTCTTTGCCTCTAGTGGCTGCAGATAATTGAGAATTAGAAAATAGAAATTAGGGATTTAGCCATTTAGAGTTTCAATCGTACTATATATATATATATATATATATATATATATAGGGGTACAATTGTAAATATAAAAATTCTTAACTGGTTAACGGTTTAACCGATAAAAAAATTGAGTAATTCGCCCCCAAACCGTTAAGCCGTTTATTATAAAATGTCAATCTGTTTACCATCCATTATCCCAATAATCCGATACCAATAAATCAATAAGCTATCGATTTGGTTCGGTTAACGATTTCGGTTCGATTTTGAATAGCTCTAAGTTGGACATCTCCAAAAGCTACTTTTTCCTTTCTTTTTTTTTTTGCATTTTCTATGTGGAGTTTTCTGGATCCAACAATTTACTAATTTCATGAAGTTAGTTTCCATACTTTAAAATTCTCTTATGATAAGACAGCCTACTAGCTATTGCCACTTCAGTAAATGACAAACAATTCCAATATTCTCCAGTTATCTTCCTTTAATGCCTAATGAGCCCTGGTTTAATTTCCTGGTCATCTTCTGTTGGTAAGAATGAATTGGAGAAGGCCGAATATTAAACTGGATAACAAAAGACTTACGTACTTGATTTGGTTAAATATTTGGTGCATATATAGTATAATGCTTTTACAGTCATACGCACTATTTTAGGCTATTGCAGAAATGTCTCCAGCCTCAAAATTTTGAATGGCGCACATAATAAATCTCCCTCATGCATATTTGCCTTCTTTTGAAAAAGTCAATTCGGCAACAACCCCAAAAAAAAGAGAACAAAAAAAATGAAGAAAGCAAAAGGAGAAAGTTTATTTCAATTTATTTGCGATTATGAAGAAATAAGTGGTCTTTTTACTAGGAGAAATTGGTTTTTGTGTTGCTTTCTTTTCTTTTTTAGGCACTACTATGAAAACTACAAAATTTCGTCCATCAAAACCGATCGAAGTCGATCGGAATTAAAGGAAAAGCGATCGATTTCCGACTGCTTTTAATTCGTTGGAACAATAATGTTTGCTAAGTTTTTGCGACTGAAAACGGTCGAAATTTTTCGACCGATGTCGATCGGTTAATTCAACCGTTGGTTGACCGCTTTGTCTGATAATGTTGTTGGAAAAATAAACATACCGACCGAAGTCGATCGGTATTATTTAAATTATTTTTTATTTATTTTTCAAAATATTGACCGACTTTGGTCGGAATAATAAATATAATAATAATGTATTTCTTTGTAAATTTTAGCAGACCGACCGAAATCGGTCGAAATAATAAAAAAATATAAAAAGTTATTTCCGACCGACTTCGGTCGGAAATTCTAAACTTCTGCAGATTTCAAATTGAAATTACCGACCGACGTCGGTCGAAAATTATGAATTTCTGGATTTTAATATGAGAATTCCGACCGAAATCGGTTAGTTTTCGGGTAAAAACTTATCAGAATATGCCTGCTTTTAAGCTACACCTCCTACCAATTACAACCACTATCCATCCTATAATGGCAGCATTATATTGCTGCCATTCAACTATAATTAACCACCACCAACAACAATTAACCAACAATAATTAATTAAAAACAACCACAACAACAACAATAATTAACCAACAACAACCACCGTGAGCATGTAATTTTTGCCCTATGAAATATTCCTACAAAATCTACAAAAATATATATTTTTTTCTTATTGATTTTGATTTTTATAGAATTTTAGAAATTTTTTGGTCCGCATTTAGTTGCATTTTGTGCGTATTTAGTATTTCAAAATCATAGAAAATACCATAAAAATGTCCGATTCTTCATTGCTTAGCACTTTAAATTTTACTTGTATTTTTTAGATTTAATCACATTTAAATGGCTTAATTGATAAATGAAAATTACAAAAAAATATACATTAGCTTTAATCAATTAGTTTAATTAATTAATTTAAGTACTAATTAAGTCTTTTTTGCAAAATAAATGCAATTAGAAGCGAAGTGACCATTTCCGCAAAACTAAAGAAGGGAAATGAAGAGGCTGATTTTGCAAACTGGGCCAAGAGCTTATTCATTTAAGAGCCCAAATAGCCGAAATAGTTTAATGCCCAAATTCTGGTCGCAACCCGTCCAACCTATTCCTTATAACCGGTCCACCCTATCAGTGACCAAAATGATACCGTTTTGGTGACGCTCAATCTCAGCCATTGATCGCCCTCTGATCTGACGGTTCGGAACTCATCCCTCATCCCCCTATATAAATGTCCGAACCCCGTCTCAACCCTCCCAAAGAAACCCTAGAGACGCCCTTCGTCTTTTTCACCCTCGATCTCACAGCCACCGCCGAGAATCGCCTCATGGCGGCGGCCCACTTCTAAACCACCCCAAAATACTACCCTGTGGCCTCCTTCGTCTCCTTATCCCTAAATCCTAAATCGTTCTCTCCAAAAACTCCTACAACTTCGTAGATTTTAAATCTAAGAAGTTGAAAACCCTAAAATCCGCATTTGTTGATTCTCGAGTTTCAGAACGCGATTCGACTCGAAACTCACATTAATCGATTGTTCTCAACGAGAACAATCAATTGATATTACTTTTGGTTCGTTTCGAGAGAGTACTCGGACCCGTCGGTCGACGAATGTTACCAGAAAGCTCATTTCGTTTTGATTAGGTATTCGTCCATTTTTTCTTTTCTTTCTGTATTCTTCTCTTGTTTTTTTTTTTTTTTTTTTTTTTTTAGCATAATAGGTTTTAATAAATAACTAGTTTTTTGTTTGCATGTTAGGATTACTTAAGTATTTGTATTTTTTGTGTTAACAATCATTGTTTTCATGTTCGAAATTGCTCTGTACTTTATGTTTTCGGGTCAAATGGAGAATCGCCTAGGTTGATAGGCAGGCCCGTTAGTCATGAAGCAGTAAGTGCACACTTAGGTGGGTCGGGGGTTGTATTAGAAAGATAATTAAACCTTAGGGAGACTTAGGAGTAAAATAAAAGAAGAAGGGCTCGAAAAGAAAAGAGGTGACTGCCAACAGGGCAGCTGGCAGCGTTTGGTTACACACATATTCTTCTCTCTGTCAGACCCTGATTTTGCACTGACAGATTCCCCTTTTCCCATTAGATTCTCTCGATTCCAGCCTTCAATATATAAGCATGCTGATAGAGCAGAAACACACACACACACTGATCCCTAAAAAAAAAAAAACTATCTGCGAAGAATAAAACTTAGCTAAAAGGTGAAAAAAAAAACAGAGTGGAAATTCTGGAGAAAATTCGGCTTCAATTCTAGGATTAGGAGTAACATTCTAGCTGTGGAACTGTTTGGTTTTAGCTGCTAAAGTCTGTTGCTGTCTTTGCTGCTGAACCTCTCATTTCAATTCTGATTCCTACCTTATTAGATTCTTCTATTTGATTTCTGCTTCTAGGTATGTAGCAGCTTCATTTGTAATTCTTCTTTGAAATATGTGAATGATGAATGAACTATTAACTTCATGAGCCTGCCTACATTTATGTGTTTATAATATCCTCTGTAAGTTCTGTTGTAGCGTTCTATAAAAATGTCAGTTTGAGTTGAAATCTCAGTTGTAATTGCTTGCTGTTTCCTGCTTATATTGTGCTGTTAAGAAACTGTTTGCTGGAGTTAAAACCATAGCTTGTAATTGCTTGCTAATTCGAAGATTCTATCTGCTGATCTACTGCTTGGTCAGTCCCTGCTTGGTTATGTTTAAATGCTATATTGAGAGAAGGATACTTGTCCTTAATCTGGAATTTTAGCTTGGTAGTTGTCCAGTTAAGCAGTCAAGTTTCTAGGGATATTGTCTAGACTGAAGTCAGTCAGTCCTCAGGTTTGATCACTGGTTGATCAAACTTGAAGATTAAAAGACTCCATGTAATGCTGTAATGTGTGGCTGATAACTTCATTCTTCTACGAGCAGTGAAAAGGAATCTGGAGTGTAGGCATAGATGTATTCATATAGTTGTTTCTAGTTTTGAAGCTGTATTTGGTAGGAATAACTATTGTGATGTATTAAGTCTAACTTCCAGCAGATTTGAACTCTTTGGAAATTATTATAGTTAAATGCACAGTATTATGAACATTGTATATTCTTGGGAGCTGTATTTGATGGGAATAGTCAATATAATGTACTAAATTTCATTCCAGCAGTTTTGAATTCTTTGCTTATTATTGTGTTTAAGCATATAGTATCATGAATGTCACAGAATTTGCTGGGGTTTGCAATGTTTACTGGTATTTGCCTGATTTTGAGCTAAATTGGGCCTAAAGTAGGCTAACCCAGTTAAGTACCACAAATATGACACATAGAAGTGGTAGGCGATTTTGGACTTTGATCCAGAGCCCATTAACGCCCTGCTCATGCCCAGTCTGTTTCACGAAATGGGCTGGCAAAACGTTGAGGGCTTTACATGTAACCCAGAACTGTACACACCCAATCTACTTCGTGAATTGGGCCGGTCAATGCCCTAAGGGCTTCGCGATCAGCCCAAGTGTGCTCATACACAGTCTGCCTCAACGTAACCAAAGGTGCAATCTAAGTTTTAGAATTATAGTCTTTCTAGTTTAATTAGCAAATGAATCTGCTAAGAATCCCAAAATTGATCCTACAAAGAATTTCTGCAAGTTATGGCCTTACAGCGAATTACCGAGTAATTAGAAAAATATAGTCTCAAATATCGTAATTTGCTTTAGGCGCGTTTAAATAAATTATCATGACTATGGGTACGCTTTCCCTAGAATAACCAATGATACGTAAATCCCAATTCAAGTGCGCGTTTCACGCGACTTGACCACAACTTCAAATAATAATGAAATAAGCATACTGTGAATCACGGGTGCGTTTCACATGGCGTGATTTGTGTTGTGTACAAAAATAACAAGTGCGCAACACCGCGACTTGTTTAAATAAACTCCATAATTGTTTAAAATATTTAAAAGCAGTATAAAAGCGGTAATGCACAGAAGGTTCTAAAACATGTAATAATTCAGATATTTAAGCCAGGTATTAATTGTTAAGCGACCGTGCTAAAATCACGGAACTCGGGAGTGCCTCATACCTTCTCCCCGGTTAACAGAATTCCTTACCCGGTCTTCTGTGTTCGCGGGCCATAAGAATAGAGTCAATTTTCTCGAATTGGGATTTTAAAATAAACTGGTGACTTGGGACACCATAACAATTATTTCAAGTGGCGACTCTAAATTAAATAAATAATCTCATTGAATAATATCACTTTAATTGGAAAAACTCCCTGTCCCTCTGGAAAAAGGAGGTGTGACAACCACAACAACAATGCTAATAACAACCACAACAACAATAACAAGGCCAACCAAAACAACAACTATACAAATGTTCAATAACAAAATAATATCGATAATAGAATCATCATTCAAAACTATTCCCAACTAAATATTCACAAGTTCAAGACTTTGTTTAGCAATACATTCCATTCAATGAGTGTTTTGTATTTGCATCTTCTCCATCTTCACTACTAGAAGCTTCATCGTCGGTATGGTTTGAAGGATCACGACGAGAAGGATTAGCATTTAGGGAAGGCTCACGAGACCGGGGAATGGGGAAAGCACCACTTGCAAGAAGATTGGCCAGCTGACTTGAAGGAGATTAAATTGTTAGTCCCTCTTTTCTAGTTGAACTTGAAGAGTATCAAATTGTCTATCTCTCTTTTGTTCTCTAACCTTTGTCCTTCAAGCTCTGCTGTCAGCTTTGCAATCTTCTTCTCCATAGACGAGAGAGTCGACCTATCAATTGCCTCGCCCTGGGCGAAAGTCCATATACCTTGAAATCCAGCCCTGTAGCGCCGAAATGATCTCTCTGGAAGGCCGTATGTCATCCCCTTTTTAGATCACCGACAACATCCAACCATATCTTCTGCGCTTCTTCGTCTGAAACGGGTAGTCGCTCACCTTGCTCATTCGGTGGCAAGCTTTGAGTGTACTCCTCAACATTAGTACTGACCCTTTATTTAGAAGATATAAAATTATTAACTATATAATATTATAAAGTTATAGTAGTTATGAAACTTACATATGTAGTTTCCATCCGGTCCTCGACCCATCTACTTGGATCTATTGGTGCCTTCTTCTTCCGGATGTGAGTCTCCATGAAGAACTCATCATGAGTCATCTTCCTCCCATAGTTTTTTCCTACAAAAATAATAAAATATTTTAACTAAATTAAAATATATAAATATAGTTCGATAAAAATAGAATTAAATATTTCAAGAAATTACCAGTAGTCTCCTCGCAGTCCCCATGCTCCTTGCGCCCACACAGTGCAAGGAGCTACCCTTCTCAGATGCTCAGGCTTTCTTTCTCTGTTCACTCTTTTTCTCGAACTTCTCAATGTTCCACTGCCTCAGCAGATCCTCCCATATGTGCGGTAGAACCCATGAAGGCTTCTCGCTCTTTTTCCGAGTAGAATAGAAGGAATCAGATAGTCTCTTACGGCATTTGAACTCAAAATTTGCAAGAATGACACTGTTATGCTGGTCCTCCCAGGCACACTTAGTCTGCAAATGAAGTGTGTAATGTTAGATGAAAATATTATTAATATAATGCTTAAATAGATAAGAATTGTATTAAAACCTTAAATTGGTTGAAAATTTACTGCCCGAGCTCGGGTGGAAAATCACTCCAAGTCGCATAGGGTGCATCATATAACTGGCCAAGAGCTTCAGTGATTATATTTGTAGGCTGATGATTATTTATGAACCTGCAATACGACAATTACATTAAATAAACAAGACTAGCTATTATAATTCAGCAAAAACAAAGAAATTATAAATAAATCTTATCCATTGCCCTCAGGCCTGATGATCATCCTATGATAACGATCATACCGCACTTCCTCTGGATCATCTTCCTCTAATGAATCTGAAGCGTGCGCAGAAGAGGAGGCATCTGGCTCAGCACTACTATCCCGAAGGCGTAGTCTAGAAATGCTAGGAGACGAACTCCGTGGAGAGGGAGACGTGGTCGCTGATGAAGATGGTTCCGATCCACACCCCTGTAGCGATCTAGACCCATGCTGCGATCTAGACCGCTGCTGCGATCCGGCTGGCTGAAATCTAGATGGATGCGATCTAGCTGGTGATGAAGCAAATGGAGCAGATGACGAGCGTATCACCACATGGCCCTGTGACTGTTGACTCGATAGACCCATGTAACTGTATACAGGATCATGTGGAGGAAGTGGGGGATAGCCCTGTAGCGGAGAATGGTAAGAATACTGGTGGAAGAGCGAATGGTAGGTAGTCTGATGAGTAGATGGAGGTGGTGGAAAATATGTGTGCCTAGAAGATTGTTGACGTCCATAAGCAACAGAGGGATGCAAGTGTAGAGTGGAAGAAAGCGAGCACCATCAATATGATCAATAGGCCTCTTATCCTTCCTAGACCTACCTCGACCCCTACTGGTCATCTGCATAAATTAAAGAAAATGTTAGAATTGAGAATATAAATCTATATAAGTTGAGAGCGCTTGAAAAAACTAACATGCTAGTCATATGAGGAGCGGAACTCATTGATGCGTACAACCTCTTTAATCTAGGAATAAGAGGTAAATAATGCATCGACTTCGCAACAGCCTTCTTCCCGCTGGAAACCCACTTAAAACGAGGTTTTTCACAAAATTTATAACTTTCTAAATTTGCATCACCCTTATAATACAACATTCAACCATCTTCACAACAATCGATTCTCATAAACGAGAGTCCTAACTTAGAAACCAATCGTTTAGCCTTATAGAAATCTTCAGGTATGTTGAAAGTTGGGTCAACTAGTTCACTCATAAGGCCTATGAAAGAATCCATTCCCGCTTGAGAAAAATTGGTATCTGATTTGATACTTAATAATCTAACTGCAATAGACAACTGAGAGTGCATACTTCCTTCACTTAGTGGACGACTAGCGACCTATAACTATTCATAAAAATGTTTTGCCTCTTCGTTAGGAACTTGTTGAACACTTTCATGGGGTTCAAAATCGAAGTGCATCCCAAAAGCATCCGCAACCATTGCATGGTATCTAGGATGTTGAACGCTATTATCCACCGACTTACTACTTTCACCAATAACTACGTTATGAAATGCACCATCAGTACCATCAACCTCTCCATGACTAGTCCACACAAAATAATTATCCATTAACCTCTTTCTATAAAGATGAGTCGTAACATCCTCAGAACCCAAAAAATTCAAGAACTTGCACTTCATACAAGGACACCTAATCATCCCTCTGATCCGAAACGGTTCAAGTGGCATTGCATGCCTAATAAATTCCTTAACCCCTTCTATAAATTCCTCCCTAAAAAATCGACGATTAGGATAATTCCTATTATACATCCAACTACGATATTCCATCTACATAAAAAACAAATAAATTATATTTATATTAGTCATAATTCAAATTAATTTAGAGAATTAAGTTACATAATAAACTTTAGTTACAAAGTACAACATAGTCAAATACTAGAATATTGAATTAGTTAAGTAATTCAATTAGACTAATTCACTTATTATTAATCATAATTAATAAATCCTAAATCATAATTTAATGTTCCCTAAAAGTCCAACTATGATATTCCATCTACATGAAGAACAAATAAATTACATACTATATTAATTCTAATTCAAGTTAATTTATAGAATTAAGTTACATATTAGTTACAAAATCCCAAACATCCTAAACATCCCAAATTGTAAACCCTAGTTTATACAATTGAAAGAAATTAAATAACTAAAATTAAAAAATATAGATAACTAACCTTCAAAGAGAGCGGAGGGGTATGATTTTGGAGTAGCGCGGCAGTGGCGGAGGAGCGGTAGTGGCGCAACACTGGTGGCGGAGAAGTAGTGGTGGCGCGGGAAAGACATAGTGGGGTGGG
>MCJB01037652.1:164623-176759 GCA_002018475.1 Nicotiana obtusifolia | reverse complement strand
AAAATAACCATTTGTCTATGTATCAAATGTATGTTTGTATGTATGTATGTGCACACATATGTATTGATGCATGTATGTATACTTGTACACAAATATTCTTAAAGTTAAAAGGCGGAAAGGATTCCAACTTTATTGTGTAGCCAAATAGAAAATATTTGCACGAGTGTGTTATATTTTGTTCTACTTGAATGGAAAGATGTTTTGACAAGGCACAAATTTTCATTCAGATTTCTATTGTTTCTGGATTCATCTTTATTTGTTGTAACGCAAAGCCAAAATCTGTGGGACTAATCGAGCTTATATTACTCCAATTGATCGAGCAATAAGCTAGCTCTTTAATTTCCCCTGAATGGAGCTCAGCGATCTGTTTATATCTTTCTAGACATGTGAACGCCTTCAAAACTTTTAGACATGTGCCCTACCTCAAGCTTTGGCGTGTATTGGATCCTCTGTTGTCATTTCCTTGTTTTGGGTAAATAGAGGAGAGTTTGGCTTAGCTCTGCTTCTTGCCATTTCGTTTATTACTTCATTGGTGAATCGATTAAATTAATGCAAGTGTGCACTTCAAATCAGAAGTGGACACTTATTTGAGTCTCGAACTTTGAAGAATTGTGGACTAACACCGGCATTGCTGTTTTCGGCAGGTTGATGTTGGTTATGTTTATGGCAATTTACTAAATTCTTATATATTTGTTACTTTCTAATGTTCATAAATTGTACACTTTTACTTCTCGCTTTTCGCTTTATGTCTCATGGAACTTTGATGCAAATCTCAATATGAAACTTAAACAGTGAATTGTTTCATTTATTTTTAATAAAATAATGTATCTCAATCAAATTCGAAAAATACAGATGAGTAAAATAAGTCTTGACTTGCGAAAACAAAAGGATTGAGGTATTTGTACAAAAAAAAACTAATCTATGTGATACTTATATTGAATGAAATTATATTTTCAGATAAGGATCAAGAATATGTGTAGAGTAACTTATAAACAAACAATTATACAAAATTTTAAAATTTCTAATAAAACAAATTAATCTGTACATCGATTAAATTTGATTTTTCTTATTCAAAGAATATACATAATAATTTCTATTTCTCACCCATAGACCTTAGTCCTCCTTATTCACTCAAAAACAAAATGTCCGGTCCAAAAAAAGGAAAGAAAGAAGTAACAAATTCATACTAACGTGTCATGAACCCATTCATTTCGGGTAGGCAAGATACATCATCACTATACCAGAAAATTCCTAACTGTAACTCACTAATAAATACGAGCAATTGCGATATACTAATCTTTCAAATGATTCTTTAATTAATTCTCAGCGGACTAAATTAAATAGCGTGTGACACGTCGCACGAAATCTACCCCTAAACGAGAATACTACCCAGTTTTTATACCTCTTCCAATTCCGTCTGCTCAATTCTCGCTGGTTTTTGTTTCACCGATTTTCGGGCTTTCTGAATCCTTTTTTTTTTTTTTTTTTGGGCATGGTTTTCTCTTTAATTCTTGTATTTTCCCCAGTTTGTTTGATGTTTGCATGCTGCGAAGTAGGAAATTTAAATCGAAGTTGTTTGTCTACGTGAGACGAGAAAGGAAGTAACAGAAAATGGTATGCGATAAAGTCGATGGTTTATTTGGATTAAAAATTTCCAAACTTAAAAAAAAAAAAAAGGGTATATACGCTGTAAGAGACTTGTCTAAGGCTTAGTTGCTCTTTTTGTATAGTAGTATTAGTGTTGTGCTTGTCATATGTCTCAGGTTGATTTGCGTTAGTAGAAAAATAGTACTAGGTTGATTTTGGAACGAAATGAGCATAAATATATGAGCATGAATTGAGGGCTCTGATATAAAGAATTCATATAATAGACCCATCTTGTTTAGGGTTGAGATATGGCTCTGTTCTCAATTGTGAATTCATATCTTGTTTAGGGTTTAGCAGCGAATACAATTGTGAATGTTATGTTGTATTACTCAAGGCCGATGCCGGAAAGAATCAGGAAATTTAGCTTGTACTTCTGTCTTTTATGATATGAATAAAAAACTCTTGTTACTGTATGTGTGATCGCATGTATGAGGAAGTAACTGTAGTATTTTACTTGCTTATAGAGGGGCAGAATCAACCCAACCCATGTTTTTTTAACCCGTGAAAGTTCTAAAAGATTGGGTTATTATTTGTCTCTTGAATTGATCCAACAGGTTAAACTCAGAAATGACTCATCTAACTATTGGTTCAACACGAGCCAAATTGTAATTTAACACAAACATACAAAAATCAGATTTGGTGAGATTGGAAATTATGTAAATCTTGAAGAACTTAAGCTGTTAATATTAAAATAGTAACTTTCGCAGTTTTTCTTTTTTAAACAGCAAAATAAAAAAAAGGGGGAGGGAAGTGGTGTCATGATTCCCTAGAAAGAAAGATTTCCTCTTGTTTGTTGAGATTGAAATCAAGTTAAAAGGTTAGGTATAATGCACGCAGGCCAAGTCAAGAAAAGGACCCTCAATACAGCTTAACTCCATCAAGCCTGTATGAGTAGTGAAGAACCGAACATCGTTAGGTCCCGAATTCTGCGAAGCACCGAATCTAGATCAAAATCTCCATTACGTCGTACGATATATCGATCCGGAGAACAGTAAGAGCTGATTTGTCTCAATGAGGCTTTTGATGGCGCGTGACTTCATGGTTGGAATATCAGAGCGGAGGCGGGCATAAAATAAAGGGGATCCTAGTGATTTTACATTTGAGAAGCTGTCCCGGCAAAGACCCCTCTTTCGTTCGAGCAAAGAGCGCCTAACCTGAAAGAGGAAATAGGGGTTTTCCTTGATGCGAAAGAGCTAAGACTAGTCGTATGAATGCGAAAAGGAGGGGAAGGACACACGAGCAATCCAACCCGTAGCGGACGGATCACCTGTCGATCTGTGATCAAAGGAAACTAAACTTGAAGAATGGGATACATATTGACAAGCTGGTCTTGAAGAGCCTAGGTTCACTCATGACTTAGTGTGCAAGACCGGCTCTTTCGGACACCCCATTCTGCAGCAGAGTATGAACATACGACAGCTCACGTTTGATTCCTATCTTTAGGAGCATGAAATCAAAGACCCTTGACACGCATGGCGTAACTAGGACCCTTCAAATTCTGTTTGAGCCTATGTTCAAGCAAAAAAAAAAGTGCATTCGGGATCGGGCGGAGGCCTTAAATTAGTAGAGCAATAGCATAGCTATTATCGATATGGCCCCTATTACATTACTTAAGCCTACTTGAGAATGTTATAATGCTGTGAAATAAGGTTTGACTTTAGGGATTTGCTTCATCAGTAGCTAAAGAAGAGATGATACTGCTATTAAAGAAGGAGATCTTGTCAAGCGAAGGCCAAGGTGAACCTGGATTAACGATGAGAGGTCCTAATTGTACGACTTTGGTATGATGTCCTTTGAATGTGGATTCACGTAGAACATCGTGCCACCATACGAACGCCACATGTTTATTCATTTGACCAATTTTGACCCGTCCAAGCTGACACAACCCACCATCTATTTGCTACCTCTAGTTTATTCAGAAGTAGGCAACAATTAATATGGTGATAGTCTTTTTTCTTTTAAGCAAGTAGTATAGTAATAGTTCTCAAAGCTAACACTTTTCTTTGTCTGACCACCCCCACCAAAGAAAAGGGAGGAAAAATGGCAGGTTCCCATATTGCCCATGCTGCATACAAGGGTCCAAGTGTGGTGAAGGAAATACTGATTGGGATTGCACTCGGAATCGCGGCGGGAGGCTTGTGGAAGATGCACCACTGGAATAACCAGAGAAAAATCAAGGAATTTTATGATATGCTTGATAAAGGTGAGATCACTGTTGTGGTGGATGAAGAGTAGCTTTCCTACCGCATTTCCTCCTGTATGAAACCAGCATACTTGGTCTAAGATAGTAATGTAAAACAAAACTCTTGCTTTACTAGTAATCCTTGAATTGTCCAAACGAATGTCCTTAACTTGAGAAATGTGATGTTTGGGAATTTTGTATCCATACTGTATGCCAGTGCTGTTGAGGAGATTTGCGTCTTGTTTGTTCAATGGTTGTTCAGTGTTTAGTCCTTTCAAGCTGGAAAATTGTGTAGATATGCCTGGAAATTTTGTGAATGGACTATATAGCTATCACTACTAGAAAATTGCCAAAAATCGTCCACGAAAATCAACTGAAATCGGTCGAAAATATAGGAAAACTGACCGATTTTCGACCGATTTTAATTCGTCAAGGTGTGGCGACGGAAGACGGTCGCAATTTTCCGACCGAAGTCGGCTGGTTAATTCAACCTTTGGTTGACCACTTTAACTGACAACTGTTGTTGAAAAAATAAATACACCGACCAACATCGGTCGGTATTATTTAAATAATTTTTTATTTTTTTTTCAAAAATAGCGACCAATTTTGGTCGGAAATATAATTATATGATAATTTTGTATTTATTTTTAAATTTTAAAAATAATTAAAAAAAGTAAATTAAAATATGTTATTTTCGACCGAAGTTGGTCGGTAATTTCATATTTCTGCAGATTTCACATTGAAATTACCGACCGAAGTCGGTCGAAAAAAATAAATTTTTGAGTTTTAATATGAGAATTCAGACCAAAATCAGTTGGTTTTCTAGGTAAAAACCTAGCAAAATAAGTCTACTTTTAAACTGCACCACCTGCCAATTACAACCAATAACCATCCTATAATGGGAGCATTGCATTGCTGCCATTCAACAACAATTAACTAGCAACAACAACAATTAACCAACAATAACAACAACGCTAATATAACAACCACAACAATAACGCTAATCACAACAACAATACAAATGTTCAGTAACAAAATAATATCAACAATACAATCATCATTCAAAATTATTCCAACTAAATATTCACAAGTTCAAGGCTTTGTTTAGCAATTCACACCATTCAATGAGTGTTTTGTATTGCATCATCTCCATCTTCACTACTAGAAGCTTCATCGTCGGTATGGTTCGAAGGATCACGACGAGAAGGATTAGCGCTGGGGAAGGCTCACGAGACCGGGGAATGGAGAAAGTACCACTAGCAAGAAAATTGGCCAGCTGACCTTGAAGAAGATTAAATTGTTGGTCCTTCTTTTCTAGTTGAACTTGAAGAGTATCAAATTGTCTCTCTCTCTTTTTTTCTCTAGCCTTTGTCTCTTCAAGCTCTGCAGTCAGCTTTTCAATCTTCTTCTCCATACACGAGATAGTCGACCTATCAATTGCCTCGCCTTGGCGGGAAGTCCCTATACTTGCAATCCAGCCCTGTAGTGCTGATATGATCTCTCTGGAAGGCCGTATGCTATCCCTTTTTAGGACCACCGACAACATCCAACCATATCTTCTGCGCTTCTTCGTCTGAAACGGGTGGTCGCTCGCCTTGCTCATTCAGTGGCAAGCTCTGGGTGTACGTTTCCACATTAATTTTGTAGCGGCCCTTTATTTAGAAGATAGAAATTTTTTAACTATATGATATTGTAAACATTAATTTCAAGTTATAGTAATTATAAAACTTACATATGTAGTCTCCGCGCGGTCCTCGACCCATCTAGTTGGATCTGTCGGTCCTCGACCAACCAAACAATTTCTTTAATACATGAAAGATGCACTTTTTACTCTGTAGCAAGTTCTTTTAGCCGACGAGAGCATTGGCGCAGCGGCAAAAGTTGTCAGTCATATAATTAGAAAGTCGTGAATTTAAGTCATATAATTAGGAAGTCGTAGGTTTAAGTTGTGGAAACAACGCCGTGCATGTTGGTAAGGGCCAATCAATTATCCTTTTTTTTTTAATTAAATCGAAGATAAGTTTTTTCAATCTGCAACGATTCTAACATTGCAGTTGAATGATGCCCTTTTGGCTACATGGCTTACCACTAAACTAGACTTGGTTCTCTATCATTTAAATTACGGTTTTATGAATTTCTGAATGTTTCAACAGCAATAACACTGTTGAACACAAATGTAAAGGCATTACAGTAATGTTCGTGGAGTTGAATTTGAATGCGACAAGAAAAAAATTGAATTTGTCATCAAATTGTTTACTGTAAACAGTTAACTGATTTAAAGGAAGATAGGACTTAAGCTACAACTAATCTACTACATTAACTAATCTATTCTTGTTATACTTCAACTATTGAGGTGATAATGTTCCTCCTTGTGTGTGATAAAGGCGTATGCACCATTTGGTCATATAAAAGCGCACGTGAATAGTATCCTTCACGTCAGTAATTATCGTTGTAGATTGTAAAATTTGTTTCGACTTCTAATATCGGTTAGAATATATTGGTCCCGTTTTCAGCTNCATCACGCCACCATACGAACGCCACATGTTTATTCATTTGACCAATTTTGACCCATCCAAGCTGACACAACCCACCATCTATTTGCTACCTCTAGTTTATTCAGAAGTAGGCAACAATTAATATGGTGATAGTCTTTTTTCTTTTAAGCAAGTAGTATAGTAATAGTTCTCAAAGCTAACACTTTTCTTTGTCTGACCACCCCCACCAAAGAAAAGGGAGGAAAAATGGCAGGTTCTCATATTGCCCATGCTGCATACAAGGGTCCAAGTGTGGTGAAGGAAATACTGATTGGGATTGCACTCGGAATCGCAGCGGGAGGCTTGTGGAAGATGCACCACTGGAATAACCAGAGAAAAACCAAGGAATTTTATGATATGCTTGATAAAGGTGAGATCACTGTTGTGGTGGATGAAGAGTAGCTTTCCTACCGCCTTTCCTCCTGTATGAAACCAGCATACTTGGTCTAAGATAGTAATGTAAAACAAAACTCTTGCTTTACTAGTAATCCTTGAATTGTCCAAACGAGTGTCCTTAACTTGAGAAATGTGATGTTTGGGAATTTTGTATCCATACCGTATGCCAGTGCTGTTGAGGAGATTTGCGTCTTGTTTGTTCAATGGCTGTTCAGTGTTTAGTCCTTTCAAGCTGGAAAATTGTGTAGATATGCCTGGAAATTTTGTGAATGGACTATATAGCTATCACTACTAGAAAATTGCCAAAAATCGTCCACGAAAATCAACTGAAATCGGTCGAAAATATAGGAAAACTGACCGATTTTCGACCGATTTTAATTCGTCAAGGTGTGGCGACGGAAGACGGTCGCAATTTTCCGACCGAAGTCGGTTGGTTAATTCAACCTTTGGTTGACCACTTTAACTGACAACTTTTGTTGAAAAAATAAATGCACCGACCAACATCGGTCGGTATTATTTAAATTATTTTTTTTTTCAAAAATAGCGACCAATTTTGGTCGGAAATATAATTATATGATAATTTTGTATTTATTTTTAAATTTTAAAAATAATTAAAAAAAGTAAATTCAAATAAGTTATTTTCGACCGAAGTTGGTCGGTAATTTCATATTTCTGCAGATTTCACATTGAAATTCCAACTAAATATTCACAAGTTCAAGGCTTTGTTTAGCAATTCACACCATTCAATGAGTGTTTTGTATTGCATCATCTCTATCTTCACTACTAGAAGCTTCATCGTCGGTATGGTTCGAAGGATCACGACGAGAAGGATTAGCATCTGGGGAAGGCTCACGAGACCGGGGAATGGAGAAAGCACCACTAGCAAGAAAATTGGCCAGCTGACCTTGAAGGAGATTAAATTGTTGGTCCTTCTTTTCTAGTTGAACTTGAAGAGTATCAAATTGTCTCTCTCTCTCTTTTTCTCTAGCCTTTGTCTCTTCAAGCTCTGCAGTCAGCTTTGCAATCTTGTTCTCCATACACGAGATAGTCGACCTATCAATTGCCTCGCCTTGGCGGGAAGTCCCTATACTTGCAATCCAGCCCTATAGTGCTGATATGATCTCTCTGGAAGGCCGTATGCTATCCCTTTTTAGGACCACCGACAACATCCAACCATATCTTCTGCGCTTCTTCGTCTGAAACGGGTGGTCGCTCGCCTTGCTCATTCAGTGGCAAGCTCTGGGTGTACGTTTCCACATTAATTTTGTAGCGGCCCTTTATTTAGAAGATAGAAATTTTTTAACTATATGATATTGTAAACATTAATTTCAAGTTATAGTAAATATAAAACTTACATATGTAGTCTCCGCGCGGTCCTCGACCCATTTAGTTGGATCTGTCGGTCCTCGACCAACCAAACAATTTCTTTAATACATGAAAGATGCACTTTTACTCTGTAGCAAGTTCTTTTAGCCTACCAGAGCATTGGCGCAGCGGCAAAAGTTGTTAGTCATTTAATTAGAAAGTCGTGAGTTTAAGTCATATAATTAGGAAGTCATGGGTTTAAGTTGTGGAAACAGCCCCGTGCATGTTGGTAAGGGCCAATCAATAATCCTTTTTTTTTTAATTAAATCGAAGATAAGTTTTTTCAATCTGCAACGATTCTAACATTGCAGTTGAATGATGCCCTTTTGGCTACATGACTTACCACTAAACTAGACTTGGTTCTCTATCATTTAAATTACGGTTTTATGAATTTCTGAATGTTTCAACAGCAATAACACTGTTGAACACAAATGTAAAGGCATTACAGTAATGTTCGTGGAGTTGAATTTGAATGCGACAAGAAAAAAATTGAATTTGTCATCAAATTGTTTACTGTAAACAGTTAACTGATTTAAAGGAAGATAGGACTTAAGCTACAACTAATCTACTACAGATTTAACTAATCTATTCTTGTTATACTTCAACTATTGAGGTGATAATGTTCCTCCTTGTGTGTGATAAAGGCGTATGCACCATTTGGTCATATAAAAGCGCACGTGAATAGTATCCTTCACGTTAGTAATTATCGTTGTAAATTCTAAAATTTGTTTCGACTTCTAATATCGGTTAGAATATATTGGTCCCGTTTTCAGCTTTTCGTATTGGTTAAAATAGGTCCATCTACACTTTTTGTTGGCAATATTTCAAAAGATTTTTGACAAATGACGTCATGCATGGAGGAGATGGACAATTGTCTAAGTTGTTACTTTTTTCATTATCCTTTGGTTTTGGGTTGTTCAGGAATCCACAAAACACAAGGTGAAGGAGATCACAATTAGCATATTTATAAATTAAAAAAGAACAAGGACAACTATGCTTTAATCCTGAATAAGTTCGGACCGTTTGTAATTCTATATGGATTCTCCCCATGCCTAACTATGGGCTATGCATGAAGTGCATTTAAGCTCATCTCATGTCGATGATACACGAAATAAATAAAAATAAAAATAATATAACCTCCAAAAAAATAAATCTAAAGCACATCTTAGACCAGTATTATAAAAAGGATAATCCCTAAAGAGAAAATCTAAAATATCTGTTGAAGTAGTTCAACACGTTGTTGTATGTCGAACGGATTGTGTCATCGGCGGGGTATTTTTATGAGTCCTCAGAATAGGATGATGCCAGAAAAGATTCCAAAAACAATCCTAGCTAATATTTTAGATTCTACACAGAATATTGTTAAGAAAGCAATCTATGTTCTCATAGAAGATATACATGTTTTGGGACGTAAGGATTCGAACCTCCAAATAGCGGGACCCGGTTAGATATGTTTGCAAGCGAGATACTTGTCTTTTTAGCATAGCTGCATTTGTTTTTGGGAGGTGGTTGAGTCTCCCTAATTTTGTTCAATTCTCAAATTCCTAAACTTATGAATCTTGTTTCTGTAGTGGTAAAAAGGCCCTCTTAACTAGTGGTAGAGTAATGCCATGATAAGGCTTAAGTCATTGGTAATCTGATAAGGGGCTTTGTAAAATTTCAATCTAGTATTCATCATTTAGGGAGAATTGTAGTATTTTTTTATTTGTAAAAAAAAAGTAACTAACTGGATGCATAAGGATATAGGATTCAGCAAATTGTAATAGATGCAACTCCACTGTGGTGAAATGAATCAAATTGAGTTGACCATGCTGAACAAGAATCCTAAATACTGAAATTTTCAAATTTTCAGGAAGACATCATCTCTTTGTTCTCTATTCAGCAAAAAGAACTCATGATTCTGAAATTTGAAGCTGATCCTTACAAACTCTAGTTGAGTATTTGTACAGATTCTTTTACCCTCTGTATTCCTACAGCATCATACGGATATATTTAACCCAAAAATAGATTTCTCCGTCAAAATTAATATTAGAAAACAATCGGGTTATTGATAACCAAAATTACTTCACTTTTTTGATAATTCAAGAATAGAAAAAATAATGGACATAATAAGTATGAAAAGAAAACTTAATGTTGATCGCTAATATTTCCCAAAATTGCAGTTTGAAACTTTTAATAAAGAAAGAGACTAATTGCATATATTGAAAAATATTCAGATGCCTTTACAAATGAGTATACGGTCCACGTGTCATGCTTTTTTTTCCCACCAATACAGATAGTCCTCCCACTTTCTGAATATTCTCAACTGAATATTCGGGAAGTGGTAAGTTTTTATAGTGGGAATTCCTTGCCGCCTTTTCCCGATTATCATGATGCCTTTTCTAGAATCGATGAGACATACACCATATCTATTTAATGCTCAATACAAATGTCTCCTTGCAATTGGTTCTGCAGTTTTTAGCGCATTTTTGGGGTTTTTCTGCGGCTGCATCACTCACGAAGTGATGGTTCCATGATGACAGTTCATAATGACCATCTCTAATGACGGTTTCCTTCCCCTATAAATACCTCATCACACTCAACTTTGAAAATTCCTGCTTCTTTCCTGCATTCATATGTTTAACTTCTCTTGTAGTTCGTCTTCTTTTTTCTATATCTTCATCATTAAAATGTCTTCTCGTTCGTTAAACCTTTCTTCATCATCAGACCCTCGTAAGGTGATGATCGTTGATGAGCTCCCTCCCTTTACTGCCCCTACTAGGAGTAGGAAATGTGGTAGACTACGTAGCTTAGGTTCTTTGTCTACTCGTAGTTCTACTCCTCAAAGTAGTACTGCTAAGCCTTCTTCTTCTATGGATAGAACTTCCTTAACTCCTATATCTTCTTCTAGAGGGAGAGATCATAATGAACCCATGCGAGAACCCAATGTTTCTGAGATTGTCCCACAAGAATTTTCTTTTGTATCAGATCGTGAAGCTATGAGGAAACATGTTTTTTCCATAGCGTCTCTTAACCCTAATGATCATTATCTTAGCTTGATTACTCCAGGCCTCCTTTCCTTGGTTCGACGTGAATGTCACTAGAAACCTAATTTTCCAGTAATGACCCCTAGTGCCAATGATATAATCATCTCTTACCATGAAGGTTATTCCTTTGTTTATACCTATCACTTTACTTTAGGGTTTACCCCTCCGATTGATCTCGTAATCATTGAATTTTGCCGCTATTTCAATATTTTCCTCGGTCAAATAGGTCCAACTGCAGTTGCTTGCCTTCGTAACTTGTCAGGTTTAGTTTCCGCCCCTTTTACCTTCCTTCACTTACTCCGCCTGTACTCCCCGAGACATTTTTGTGGAGGTGTTTTTTCCCTCGTGGTTAGAAGTAAAAGAGTCTTAGTCAGCCCCGAGGATGACCGTGACTGTGACCATGACTTGTACGCTTGATTTGTTGATGTTCCCACTCGTAAGTTAGTTGATGATGAGAATATGTCCTTCCTTGAGAAGTAGAACTTTGCACGTAAGTATTTTTTTTCCTCTTATTTCTTTTCTTTCCTTGACGTTTTAATTTTCTTCACATAAGTATATGTTCATTTTTCAGCAACCATCGAAGTCTTCGCAGAAATTTCTTTCCGTGATTGGGTAGAAAAAATATTGACTGCTGCTCCCATGGACAAGAGATCTTGGAAGTTTCTCTCACAGAAATTTGGATGGAAAGTGAAGAACCGCGATATACTTTTATTCCCATGATTCTCCTTTTTTTCGTTCATCCTTTTTCCTTCGATATATTTTTTCTTTTGCCCTTTTAGGGTTCCCGTTTCTGTTCCTACAGCTAAGCTTTCTGTTAGCTCTGCAAAGGAACAAATTTTAAGTGTGTCTTCCTCTAAGACGAAGAATGCTGAAGCCTGTGATTCTGAAGATGAAGAGGATAATGAAGAAGGTTCTTTGGTGAGGAAACAACGAGTTAGAAGGCGCGTATTTTCAGATGATGAAGTCCATGCTTCTCAAGACCCCCC
>MCJB01037652.1:139467-164603 GCA_002018475.1 Nicotiana obtusifolia | reverse complement strand
CCCTCCGGGTTCCTTTCCTTTTAGCCTTGAGCCAGAGAGTGTCCACTTGGACATCTTTGATAAAGGTGTTGGTCATTTTGATAAACCCTGCTCATGTCCCGTTGATAGACTCTTTGGCCAAGGATTTGAAGGTGTAGAAGATTTTGGTCCTATTTCAGAAGAGCCACCACCTACCTCTCTTCCTCGTTGCCAGTCTCCTGTTTCTTCTACTTCTTTGCCTACAGCCACCCCAGTTGCTGTCCCTGCTGCTGCTTCTCGTGAAGAAGTTGAGCCTTCTAATGGTAGACGAGGCATGAAGAAGGTTTTAGTTGAAGTCTCCGATGGTGGGAATCTATTGAAGAAATCTGGTCAGGCCGCTGTATGGTTAAAACTATTACTTGGTCCCGTGGAAAAGAAGAAACCTGAGTCTCATAGTTCCTTGACTTTGATTAATGATATTATATTTTCTTCCCTCAAGGTATATATTTACTCCTTTTATTTTCCTTCCCTTTCTTTCATGTTTGTAACTCCCTTCCCTTGTCTTTTTATAGATCAATTTGACAGGTACGGAGCTCATGAGGAGGATTTCTTGGATTGATCAACAAGTGATTGAGTTGCGCACAGAAGCTGATAATTGGAAAGAGCAATTCGAAGGCCTTCAAATGGAAAAAAGATGTTTTTGCTGAAGAGACGAGGTCTCTATAACAACAATTAAAGATAAGCACCACTGAACTAGCGGTTTTGAAAGCTTCCTACAATCAAGTTGAAAAAGAAAGGATAGATTGGAATCCTCCTCCACTGAGCAGCACTCCAAGGAAACTGAAGAAATAAGAAGCTCGAAAGAGCTCCTTCAGAAAGAGGTGTATGCGGGTGATTTGGTGCAGATGCTCACCCAAGCTCAAAAAGATCTCCGTTCCTCGTCTGACAAGATTCAGTTCCTTGAGAGTTCTCTTACTCGTTTGAAGGTATCCTATGAAGCTTCGGAAGCAGAGAAAGAAGAGTTGAGGGTTGAAATTGAGAAGTGGGAGAAGGATTACGAAGCTCCTGAAGACAAGTTGACACTTGATGTTAGCTGGGGCTTTTTGAAATACGTTTTGAGACTCTAACTGAAGCTAGCCAGGAGGGTCTTCACCTCAATGCTGAAGTCGCAAAGGCTAAAGAAGCGATTGAACAAATACAGTAACGTCAAAGCTTTTCGACACCCGAGGATGAAGGTTTCAAAGGTGATGGAGATGGACTTACTCCTGGTGAAGCTGATATTCAATCTTCGTCTTCTCAAGTTGATCCCTCTACCCCCATGGATGATGCTCCTTAGTTATTATCCCTTTGTTTTTGGAAGTGACTTGACTTTGTGTTAGTTGTTGTTGAAACTCTCTTTTGTTTTTATTTTTGTTTTTGAGTAGTTTCTGGGAAATATTCCCGCGCCTGTTTATGGGGAAATGATATAAATATCTTTTTGATGCATATTATGATTTTTCTCTCTTTAAGTTCTTGAGCTTATACTTGCATTAAAATTGCTTTGGTGGATCGCATCTCCAATATGCACGGGTCTTTTATAAAAAGGGCTCTTTTATATAACAACACTGATGAAGATGACGTGTCATCTTCATATTTGTGCAAAGATATGAAACATGAAGTAATTTGAAGAAGTTTTATTTTTTGAACTTTCAAATAAATATTCTTGTACAACATCTTTACAACTGCTTTCTTTATAGCAAGTTTACAAATACGGGTACATTTTCCGTGATTAAATCTATGGCCTTAACCTAGAAGCTCGTGTGAGTATTCTGTAGGTTTTCTAACTCTCTACTGCCCATTCTTTCTGCAAGCTTGAACGATTTTGAAATTTTGACATCTTCTTCAAGGTTTCTTCAAAGTTTTAACTTTAGCTAAGCTATGCTTTTGTGGTGTGCATCTTCTTTCCTTGTGTACTCTTCTATATGCATAGTTCCCCAAGTGTTTAAGCATTGAAGCATGAGATCTCGGACACTGGATATACTCCTTGCTTTGCTCCTTTTCTTGAAAAAGGAAATACGTATTGGACTCGGAGGTAATTTTTTAGATGATGACTGCTTGACCCTTTTCCATAAGAAATGTTGTAACCTAGGCCGGGAATAACTAAGTATTTCGCGTGTCTTTCGGGTCTAATGTCTTCATTTGGTACGAGCTGACTTTTTGCCTGTCATCTAAAATGGTTAGTAACACTTAAATGAACAAAGTAAAAATTGAAATTTCATGATACCTGACCATGGATATTAACTTCTTTAGAAGTAATACTTCTTCAAATGGACTGCATTCCAATGGGATGGTACTACCTTGCCCTCCATAGTTTTCAACTCGTACGCTCCTTTTACAGCAATGCCTTTAACTCTATATGGGCCTTCTTGATTTTGACTCAACTTTCCTGCGGTCGCCTCTTGTGTTGATCGAAACACTTTTTTGTGGACGAAGTCCCCAATTTTGAAATATCTCAGGTTCGCTTTCCTGTTGTAGTATCGTTCAATCATCTTCTTTTGAGCCGTCATCCGAATTAATACTGCTTCTCTTCTCTCTTCCGTCAAATCCAAATTTATTTGAAGATCTTCTTCATTTGTTGCCTCACTTGTATGCATGTATCTCATCCTTGGTTCCCCTATCTCCGTTAGGATTAAAGCTTCTGTTCCATATACACGCGAAAATGGGGTTTCTCCCGTGCTCGTTTTCGCGATTGTTCGACAAGCCCATAATACACCCAATAGTACTCCTGACCACTTGCCCTTTGATTCTTCCAATCACTTATTTTTGTTGTTGAAGATGAACTTATTTGTTGACTCGGCTTGTCTATTAGCCACTGGGTGGTAAGTGCAGAAGTAATCCGTTTAATCTTCCAACTTTTGAAAAAGTTAGTAACTTTCGCACCTATGAATTGCGGCCCGTTATTACAAATGATTTCCTTTGGGAATCCAAATTGACATATTATATTCCTCCAAATGAAGTCCATAACTTTCTTTTCACACACTTGTTTAAAGGCACCTGCTTCTAACCATTTTGAGAAATAATCGGTTAGAATTAATAAAAATCATACCTTTCCTTTAGCTTGAGGCAGTAGTCCTATGATATCTATGCCCCATTTCGTGAATGGCCATGGTGATATAACTGAAACTAGCGATTTTGCCGGTCGATACATATTATTGGCGTATTGTTGGCACTTATCGCACCTTTCTACGAAATTTTTTGCTTCATCTTACTTTTTTGGCCAATAGTATCCCGCTCTTATTAGTGTTTTTACCAACGATCTCCCCCGACATGATTGCTGCAATGGCCCTCATGTACCTCTCTCATTACGTATTCCGTTAGTGAAGGTCCAAGGTTTCGTGCTAAAAGTCCACCAAATTTTGCGATACAAATTCCCTCATATCAAGCAATACTGAGCAGCCTTCAACTGTAGCAATCGGGATTTCTTTTTACCCTCGGGAAAGATTTCATACTGTAAAAAAGTTCACAAACTCGTTTCTCCAATCCCAAGTTAAATTATTGAAATTTACCTCATTCTTAGTTTGGTCGATGGCCAAATGAAATAAGTGTACCACAACAGTCGAGGGCCAAATGAAATAAGTGTACCACAACAGCATTTTCTGCGTTTGTTGCATCAGGAAAGGATGCAAGATCTGCCAATGCGTTTGCTTCTGCATTTTCTTCTCAGGGTATTTGTACAGTTTTCCATGTCTGGAGCTGACTCAACAATTCTCGTACCTTTTCGAGGTACTGCTGCATTCTTGTTTCTCTTGCCACGTAAGTTCCTTGCATTTGATTGAATACTAGCTGCGAGTCACTTTTGATTATGATTTTTTCAATGCTAAGCTCTCTTGCGAGCTCCAAACCTGCAATCACAGCTTCATACTCTTCCTCATTGTTAGTAATTGGATAACATTTTATTGCATGTCTAATGATTTCACCTGAGGACGGATTTAAAACACTTCCCAATCCTGCTCCTTTAACATTTGAAGAACCATCAGTAAACAAGGTCCAAGTCCCTGGATTAGCTCCGGTAAATATTCGTAGCTCTTTTTCTGCTTCAGGTTTCAGGCTTGAGCTAAAATCTGCTACGAAATCTACTAATACTCGAGACTTTATAGCAGTTCTAGGCTGATATATAATATCATATTCACTAAGCTCTATCGCCCATTTAGCTAACATTCCTGATAATTCTTGCTTCTGTAATATATTCCTTAGTGGAAAAGCAGTTACAACAGAAATAGGATGACATTGAAAGTAAGGTTGCAACTTCCTTGATGCAATAATTAAGGCTAAAGCAAGTTTTTCTAGGTGAGGATACCGTGTCTCAGCATCTAGTAAAGACTTACTGACATAATAGATCGGAGATTGTTTACCTTTGCCTTCATGTACCAGTGATGCGCTTTCCGCCACTTCTGACACAGCAAGGTGGATGAGCCATCTCTCCCTATCTTTTGGCTTAGACAATAGGGGCGGATTTGATAGATACGACTTTAAATCCTTCAAAGCTTGTTGACATTCGTCAGTCCATTCAAGCTGATTTTGTTTTTCAATACTGAAAAGAAATTAAAGCATTTTTTGATGATTTGGATATAAACCTTCCTAGGGCTGTTACCCTACCTGTTAATCTCTATACTTCTTTCTTACTCGTGAGTACATAAGGTATTTCTTCAATAGCTTTGATCTGCGCAAGATTTACTTTAATATCTCTGCTAGAAACAAGAAAGCCCATTTAGCTAACATTCATGAGGGTTTTTCTTTATCTAGAGGGTCCATTTTAATCTGACTATAACCAGAATAAGCATCTAAAAAACATAAAAGCTCATGATCTGTGGTAGAATCAATTAACTAATCTGTGTGAGGTAAAGGAAATGAATCTTTAGGATACACTTTATAATCAGTATAATCTATACAGACTCACCACTTAGCATTCTTTTTTGGAACCACAACTGTATTAACTAACCAGTCAGGGTACTTTACCTTTCGTATTGAACCAATTTTTAGAAGTTTTTGTACCTCATCCTGAATTACTTGATTTTTAAATGCTCCTTGCTTCTTTTTCTTCTGTTGACAAGTAGATGTAATGGGTCCTCATTTAGCTTATGGGTCATCACCTCCGGTGGTGTACCTGTCAAATCTGAATGCGACCAAGCTAAGCAATCTAAGTTAGCACGTAAAAATTCAATTAACTTACCTTTCATTTCCGGGCTCAAATTTGCTCCGATATAAACTTTTCTGTCTGGCCAGTGGACAAATAATATTACAGCTTTGAGTTCCTGTTGTTTTGCTATTCTCATTTTCCTCTAGTTCTTGAATCATATCAGGTCCTGAATCCACATCAGTTTTACTTTGTGGGCTTTCAGTTGAGGTGTGAATAGAAGTGTCCCCAACTGAATTCTTTAATTGCTATTTCGCATCTGCATTGTTGGATGTTGTATTTGCAATCACCATTGAATTAATATTTCGTGATACCCCTGTTGATCTCCTCGGATTTTTCAGATCCCCCACAATGATGGAAATTTGATGATTTGATGCAACGTGGATGGAACAACATCTATATCATGAATCCATAGCCTACCCAAGATTATATTATAGGCCATGTCTACGTCTATTACCTGGAACTTTGTGTCTTTTATGACACCTTTTGCAAATGTAGCTAATATAACTTCCCCTTTCGTAACGACACTTGAATTATCGAACCCAGATAATGATCGTGCTTTTGGTATGATTCTATCATTTGCTTGTATTTCATTTACACACTCAAAAAAATATTATTCACTGAACTACTTGGGTCAATCTAAACTCGCTTAATGTTAGTATCATGTACAAGTAAAGATATTACTAGTCCATCGTTATGAGGAATCATCAAGCCATCCGCATCTTCGTCATCAAACACTATGATGTCTCCTTCCAAAATTTGGCAAACTTGTTTCTCGTGAGTGACGGGGTGACCTTTGATGTCTTTTTTGCATCTGTGTACGTTACCCCATTAACTTCTTCTCCCCCGGTTATGACGTTTACCATTAATTTGGAGATGGAGGCTTCCGTGGTTCTTGCCTGTTTTTCATGTATGATTGTTTTCGTTTCTCACTGAACGGATCAGTGAGATAGCCTTGTTTCAATAGATATTCAACTTCCCTTGCAAGAGCCTGCAATCTGCTATTCTATAGCCATGATCATTGTGAAACTCGAACCAGAATTTTGGGTTCCTTTTGTTTGGATCCGACCTCATCTCTTTTGGCCATCGTACCTTGTCTCCCATTCCTCTTAGAACAACCACCAATTCAGAAGTGTTGGCGTTAAAATTATAATCTCCTATTCTTGCTTGACTGTTGAAATCATTGTCTCGGGTGCCCGTTCCTTTTTGAATTGGGAATAAGAACTCATATCGTTTTGCCTTGATCTTGAATCAAAATGTGCATTCTCTTGTTTAGGCCGGGAATCTCGCTCCGCAGGTCCCATGTAAGGCTCGTACCTGTTCTTACCAGACCTTATTTATGATTCTCAACGTCTAGATCCTGGCCTTTCATCCGCCCTTGGCTGAGTAACCGTATCTTCTTCTATTCGCAGCTTCGTGTTGTTGTATCAATTGTACACATCATTCCAAGTAGTTGCAGGAAACTCTCGCAAACTTTCTTTCAACCTCCTTGTGGTTTTGAACTTTTCTCATTCAAATTGCTTGCATATGCCATAGCCGCCCAATTATCAGGTACTCATGGCAGCATAATTCTCTCACATAGGAATCTATCTACAAACTCTCTGAGCAATTCTATACTTCCCTGTTTATCTTTGAAGATGTTTCCATCTTTTTTTCAACTTTTTGAGCCGCGAATGTGCTTTTATGAACGAATCTGCACGCTTAGCAAAAGAATCAATAGTTTTCAGGTAAGAGTGAGTATCATGTTAACGCCCCTTTCATGAGTGTTTCGCCAAACTTCTTGACCGAGACTGATTCAATTTCCTGCTTGGTTAAATCATTGCCTTTTACGCGTATGGTGAACGCGACAACGTGATCCCGTGGGTAAGATGTCTCATCATATTTAGGGATATCAGTCATTTTAAACATTTTGGGAATTAGAAAAGGTGTTACATTTGGCTTCCAAGGTTGTTGTGAATATTTGTCAATATCCACACCCTTAATTACAGGAGGCATGTCAGGTATTTGTTCTATACGCTCATTTTGCTCCTTCAGCTGTTTCTGCAAAGTTAGTACTAAACTTTGTAAGTTGGAATTATTCTGTGTACCTGATCCTCCATCACCGGATTCATTTGGCATTTCTCCACTTTTAGAATTGTCAAGTCCTGAACGCAGATTCTCCAAGGTGGTATTCACTGGTGGTGGAGTTTGTGCCACGTTGGACAATCTGCTCGCGAAAGCTCGCAGTGCTTCGTTTACGTGTTGAGCAATCAACTTCTTCAAAGCATCCTGCTCGACCGTTTATTCACCTCCCTGTTGCCCAACAGTACATGAAGCAGACCTTTCAGGTGAACTTTCTCGTGAATGCTGAGGAGGAACTATACGTGTGTGATGTGGTGGAGTTCCACCTTGTTGATTCAGCTGATTATGTTCGTTAGCAGTAGACATGTTTTGTCGCTAAAAATGAGATTTGGAAAGTGAACAGATTATCAGATTCCCAGTAACGAAACTAATTTGTTTAACCCAAAAATAGATTTTTCGGTCAAAGTTAATATTAGAAAAAAATCGGGTTAGTGATAATCAAAATTACTTCACTTTCTTGGTAATTCAAAGAATAGAAAAAATAATGGAAATAATAAGTATGGAAAGAAAGCTTAATTTTGATCGCTAATCTCTCCCAGAATTGCTGTTTGAACACTTTAAATAAAGTAAGAGACTAATTGCATATATTGAAAAATATTCAGATGCCTTTACAAATGAGGAATGAGTACTTAGTAAAGATACATAATTATGACGGTTTTCCTACTTAATTCTGGCTCGTTAATGACATTAGTTGCCTTGATTGTCCGTTACCATATTTAATTTGTAATGTTTATTATAATAACTGAGGATTTCCCGTAATCAAGATCAATGCTGATTCCCCTTCCTTATTTATAACAGATTCATGAATCTTCCTCTTTTATGGTCTTCATTCATCTCGTGCCTATTTTTTCTTTTCTAGCTGTCAAGGCCGATACCTCTTCTGATAAAACACTTTATTCATGATCTTTCGTTTTATTTTATTGACTCAACTGAAAGTGCCACTTGTCACCTCGTTGATGGTCCATGTGTCATGCCTTTTTTTTCATCAGTACAGGGTAAAGAATGATGAGTTGAATAACCATTAGAATTTAAGTTGTGAGACATATTCTAGTTTGAACTTGGAAAAAGAAGTGATTTTTAACTTACACTTGAAACATCAATTCAATGATTAAGAGTATCGAGAGCCTTTCCTGATTGATGTGTGGTACGGGCCACTGCTACTCCTTCAGCTAATTTACCAACTCGTCGACTGACCAATAATGTTGCTGCGACATTGAGTATCTGTATTTACATTTACACACAGAGGTTGGCATAGTGTAAATAATGATCTCTAAACATGATTCAAGAATGGAGAGTACAACATTTTTCTCATACTTATCCTTGGATATAAGACCTAAATATTATGGAAGTAAGAATGGTCAAAGCAGAACTTGGACTCTTGAGGCTTGATGTGATCGGTGCACAATACCAAAAGAGTTTAAATTTGGTATACTCGCATTGTATCTATATAGGGTAAAATCAGTTTATATTAAATGCTCGATTAATAGCGTGACACGTAGAACCGGAGGCAGACGAAAGATGAAGCAAGTGGGAACCAAGACCAAGGACAACATCTTTAGTTGGCATTGGGTAAATGCTGAAGGGAACATAATCAATGGGAGCAAACGAATATTTGTCACCATATGACATTTAATGAAGAATACTCCTCAGTATTAAATATGCAACCGTTACAGAGAATTTTGGAATTCATGGTGTGCCGTTACATATTCATCAATGGCCCCCATTATTGTCATTAAAGAGGGGCTTGATCCTAGGACGTTGTTCCCTAAGTATAGCTATAAATAGTGACTTCAACAACCATTCTAACACACAAAAATTCTGACAAACTTAGGCTACACACTATTCCCAAGCTAAATAATACTTTATTTTCTGTCTAACATTGTTCTTATTGCTGCCTTCGGAAGCCTTGCTCCCGGAACCAGGCTATTTGCTATTTATCTCGATTTTAATGGTAAGTCTTGCACTTTATTTAATTCATTTATCATTTTTGGATCAAATCAGTTTGGTTGTCTATAAATCACGTAACAAATTCAACTGTACCGTTTTACGGGTAAATAGTTTGGCACCCATTGTGGGGTTTAGACAACTGCATAACTGAATTGATCCTTGCACCTATTACTAACTTATTTGATTCTTTGTTTCATAGAAAAAATCTAAAAAATGGCAGCTTATGATGTCAACATCACACACAACATTGAGGCAATCTGCCTCAACACAAGGATTCCATCAGTGACACCTGCAGCGAGGAAGACTTAGCAACTCTGGTCCATGGCGGGCGTTATCCCCGACATGTACGGGAGAAAGCTCCTAAGGATGCTGAGGATGAGCACGTTGCAAAAACAGTAAGGATCATGAGGGAGCAGCAAAAGGCCATCATGGGCCATTTCTCAAGGCAAGACCAGGCCATGACGGAACCTAAGCAGGCATTGTCAGGTGCCTCCAGCAATGCGAATAGAAGAGGCCCTGTTCCTCCCGATGCTCCCACAAATCAAAAAGCTCAAAGGGTTGATAACAACACCCCGAGGGGAGAAGTTGGCTTCAACGGAACCGGGGGGATCGGCAACAGATCCGATAACGACAATGGCAATGATTCCTTCAAAACCGAACGCATGTGATTCATGAGGGAAATGAACGAGCAAATGGATCAGAACGAGAAAGAGTTCCATGCTCGAATGGACCAAATTCTGGGCGCACCACCAGTATTGAAGTGCCGGGCTTCGAAGAAGTACACCCAACTATTGTTCAAACCGAGCGCAGCACCAGAATTTATTTCGAAGCAGTTCATAATGCCGGACATACCGAAGTATAATGGGACTTCAGACCTTCAAGAGCACATCACAACTTATACAACGGCGGTGAAAGAAAACGACTAGGCTCAACATGAAATTCAGTTTATCCTGTTGAAGAAATTCAAAGAAACCCTCACGAGGGGGGCCTTGACATGATATTCACTCCTACCCGAGCACTCGATTGATTCCCTTGAAATGCCCATAGATTCTTTCATTAAAGCTCATGCCGGTCAAGGAAGGTCCAGATCCCGAAGGCGGACATATTCAGAATTTCACAAGGAGAGTCCGAATTACTGCGCGAGTTCGTGATCAGGTTCCTGAAAGAGAGGATGCTATTACCAGTTGTGCCAAATGAATGGACAATTGAGGCATTTAAGAAGGAGTTGAACCCGAGGAGCTTCGACGCTTCCTCGAAGCTGAAAGAAAGCTTGCTCGAGTTCAAAGCGACCAAATAGGCGGATGTCCATAACCGCTACGAATCAAAGATAAGGATAGAAAATGATCAGCTCCGGTTCCTGGCATTAGCCAAAGGTTAGGATCGAGAAAAGAACAAGTATAAATCAAAAGATGATTTTGATGCAGATCGGTGGTCTTATAAGGGTGATTTTGTGCCCTACGAGAGGGCCGAAGGATGTAACAACAAGGAATTCCGGTAGGTGGATAGGTTCACCCATGATAGAAGGGTTGACCGCGACCGAAACAAAGGTCGTTACCGGACAAAAAGGTATTGAGTTCCCGAAATTCCACTTATCCCAGGCTGTTTGAGTATAATTTCAATATTAGCATAGTGGAGCTAGTATCGGCGATGAGGAACATCAAGGAAGCATGGTTCTCGAGACCGATGAGATCCGATCCCAGCCAAATGGATTCTAATTTATGGTGTGAATATATGGGTCTAATAGCCACCGAACTGGGGACTACTGACATCTACGTGAAGAAGTAGCAACACAGTTAGAGAAAGACCATCTCACGGAATTCTTAAGCGACTGGGCTACAAAAAATTATGGTCACAACCAATACAACGCAGAGCCCTCGAAGGTAGGGGAAGACCCTCATCGACTAACTATCAACGTGATTTTCGGGGGGGATGAGTTCAATGGTGTAACCTTCTCGATGGCAAAAAAGACAAAGGTGCCAGTGACTTATAGCAAAGGACTACGGGAAGTCTCCGAAGACGATATCACCTTTATGGAAGAAGACACTGATGGACTTCTTTTGCCGCACAATGATGCCATGGTAATTTCTCTTAACGTTTTAGATTTCAAGATTAAACGTTTTTTGGTTGACCTATGAAGTTCAGCCAACATCATGCAGTGGAGAGTGCTGGAACACGCCAAGTTAACCAGAAGCATCATTCCGGCAACAAAACTCCTCGCCGGATTCAACTTAGCAAGTGTGACGACCGGGGGGGAGATCTTGCTGCCTATGAATGTCGAAGGGGTCACAAAGACCACCCTATTTGAAGTGGTATGATATGGGCTACGAAATAATTCTCGATAGACCATAGTTGCATGAGATGAAAGCTGTGCCATCAACATATCACCAAATGTTGAAATTCCCGACTCCAAAGAAAATAGAACAAATAAGAGAGGATCAACTAGTAGCAAGGGAAATGAACGCGGTATCGGTTTCCAGCAACAAAGGGAAGGAACTCAACGCATAGCAATTACAGGAACCGACGACTGCTCCCGAACAGAATGAAGATGACAAAAGCGGAGAGTCGTCAGAATCCTACAAGGTACCAAGAAATTTTTAGGTACCGAAAGAAACGGATGCGACCAAGTCCACGGCATAAGAACTCGAACAAGTGGCTTTGTTCCAAAAATTCTCGGAGAGAAAATTCCACTTGGGAACAGGCCTCAACCCCGAGCTCAGGTCAGGATTTATTGATTTTCTTAAAACTAACGTTGATTGTTTCGCATGGTCAAATGCGGATATGATAGGTATCCCGGCATAGGAGGCTGTGCACAAGCTAATCCTGGACCCCTATCCCACTGGTAAGGCCAAAAAAGGGACTGATAGCCGAGGTTAAAAACATGTTTGTCAAAGAAGAGGTAACTCGATTACTTGATATCGGCTCAATCCTGGAGGTAAAGTATCCTGACTGGCTAGCTAATATAGTTCTTGTTTCGAAAAAGAATAATAAATTTCAAATGTGCATAGATTATAAGGACTTGAATAAGGCATGCCAAAAGACTTGTTTCCACTGCCAAACATCGATCAAATGATCGACGCCACAGCCATGCACGAGTTAATGAGTGTCCTTGATGCCTATTTCGGGTACAATCAAATTAAGATGAACCCGGAGGATCAGGAAAAAGACTTCGTTCATAATGAACTTCAGCACATAACGTTATAATGTGATGCCTTTCGGGCTAAAAAATGCCGGAGCTACTTATTAGAGGCTCATGAACAAGATGTTAGAAAAACAAATAGGTAAACGATGGAAGTGTACATAGATGATATGCTGGTCAAGCCTTTGAATGCAGGTGACCATTTGAAATACCTCCAAGAAACATTTGACATCCTAAGGAAGCACAACATGAAGCTCAACCCAAAAGAATATGCATTCAGAGTTAGCTCCGGCAAATTCTTGGGTTTTCTGGTGTCACAAAGAGGGATCAAAGTCTATCCCGATAAGATCAAAGCCATCGAGGACATCCAAGACCAGCTAACAAACATACAAGAAGTCCAAAGGCTAACTGGAAGACTGGCAGCTCTAAGCAGGTTCATTTCTCGGTCTTCAGAAAAATGTCATCACTTCTTCCCACTTCTGAAGAAGAAGAATAATTTCGAATTGACTCTAGAATGTCAACAGGCCCTAAAAGACCTGGAATAGTATCTATCGAGCCCTCTGTTACTATCAAAACCGGAGGAAGGAGAACATTTGCTAATATACTTAGTGGTCTCGGAGGTAGCGATAAGTGTTGTTCTAGTCCAGGAGGATGAATTACGCAATCTCCTATCTATTATGGTATCAAAATTTTGACGGGAGCAAAGAATCGTTAACCGCACCTCGAAAAATTAGCCTTAGCTCTCATAGTCACCTCTCAAAAGCTTAGGCCTTATTTTCAATGCCACCCTATAGCTTTGGTGACAACCTTTGCCCTACGAAATGTCCTTCACAAACCTGAGTTATAGGTAGGCTAGCCAAATGGGCAGTTGAAATTAGTGAATTTGATATTGAGTATAAGCCTAGGACTGCGATCAAATCACAAGTTTTGACCAACTTCGTGGCTAATTTCAGTCCCCAGCTATTGCATTTGGTATCAAAAGAAGCAGTGATGGTGTCAGAAATGACATCAGGAGTTTGGACCCTGTTCATGGCTGGAGCTTCCAATGTGAAAGGGTCTGGGCTCAGGGTGGTCCTAATCACGCCTTCGGGAGAAACCCTAAGGAAAGCCATAAAAACTGTTCCTTTGACTAACAATGAAGCCGAATATAAGGCATTGATTATAGGACTCGAATTGGCCCGGGGACTTGGCTCCGAGGTCATAGAAATCAAATGTGATTCACAGTTGGTGGTAAACCAAGTTTATGGGATCTTTGATACAGAGGAGGAACACATGCAGCAATATGTGATTAAAGTTCAAACTTTGCTCATGTGCTTTCAGGAGTGGTTGATCAGCCACATCCTGAGAGAAGAAAACGTGGAAGAAAATGCATTGGCCAACTTAAGGTCATCCACAAAGATGAAGGGATCAGACTCCGATACTGTCATACAGCTCAAGCATTCGGTACTGGACGTAGACGGTTATTGTGAAGCAAATATGACCAACCTAGTCTGGGAATGGAGGAATGAGATCATCCATTACCTTGAGCACGGCAAGCTGCCCGAAGACCTAAAAGCATCCTTGGGACTCCGCACCAAATCAGCTCGTTACAGCTTCTAGGGAGGGCAGTTATTTAGAAGGTCGTTCCAAGGCCGATTGGCCTGATGTTTGGGAGCCTCCGAGGCTGACTACGTCATGAGAGAGGTTCATAAGGAATCCGTGGGAACCATTTCGATGCGGATTCGTTGGTCCTAAAATTAGACAGGCCTGGACACTATTGGTCTCGGATGGAGCAAGATGCAAAGTCATTCATTCAGAAATGCGACAAGTGTCAGTGCCACACACAGTTGGTGCACCAACCGTCAGAACTCTTGCACTCGGTATTGTCCCCTTGGCCATTAAGGAAAAGGGGGATGGATATTATAGCGACCCGACCGGTCATTTTGATCTCTAGCACATCATTCGGCAGCTTGAGGCCTTGAGTAGCTTCACTTCATATTTTATGACTTGTACGTGTGGTCGGAATTGAATTTCAGAAAGTTCGGAGTTGATTTGGAAAGAAAATCCTCAATTCGGAAGCTTAAGTTAGAAAGTTGACCAAGATTTGACTTTTGATTAAACGACCTAAGAATTGGGATTTGAAGGTTCCAATAGGATCGTATGATGATTTCGGAGTGGGCATGTGTTCGAATTGCATTGGGTGGCCCGATAACATTTCAGCGCTTATTCTAAAAAGTTAGCATTTTGAAGGTTTAGAATTTTCTAAGTTTAATTTGAAGTGGGCTTTGATGTTATGGATGCCCGTTTGGGATTCCGAGCCTTGGAATAGGTTTATATCATGATTTTTGATTTGTACGTAAAGTTTGGCGTCATTCCGGAATGTTTAAGTGCAACTCGGACGCGTTCGTCGAAGATTAAAAAGTTTGATAGTTTAAAGAAAGGTTTCGGTTATCGATTCATAGTTTTGATGTTGTTCGGTGTGATTTGAGGCCTCGTGCAGGTTCGTGTTACGTTTTGGGATTTGTTGGTGTGATTGAACGAGGTTCCCGGGGTCTCGGGTGTGTTTCGAGATGGTTTTAGACCATTTTCCTTTATTTTGTGATTGCTGGTTTCTGCTGTCAGGGGAGTTCTTTGCGATCACGTAAATAGGCTCACAATCGCATAGTGTTGATTGGGAGCTGGGCGAAGTTATTCTTCGCGATTGCGTATAGTGGATCGCGATCGCGATCGCGTTGGTTATGCAGATGGTTCATCGCGTTCACATGGAGAGGATCGCGAACGCGAAGCATTGGCATGGTGGCCTGGTTTGGAGGCTAGCTCTTTGTGGTCGCGTGGGTAAGTTCGCGATCGGGGAAGGAGTGGATGAGGGGCTGGAAGGTTTGGTCTATGCGTTCGCGGAGACAAGATCGCGCTCGCGATTGTTTGGGAGGGTGTGCTTCACAATCGCGTCACCTGCCTCGCGTTTGCGTTGTGAGATTTCTAGGCGACTTATTTTAGCCTTCACGATCGCGGATAGGAAGGACCTGGGCAGAACATGGATTTAATTCGGGACATAGATCATTTCTCCCATTTTTCACTTGGGTTGGCCGACCTTGGGAGCTCTTGGAGGGGAGACTTACATCATCTATTGCAAGGTAAGTGATTCCCACTTATTGTGAGTTAAATACTTGAATTATATATAGATTTCAACATGGAATTTAATAGAAATTGTGGAATTTTTGGAATAAAACCTAGAAATAGTATTTTTAGATTTTAACCACCAAATTGGACATGGAATTAGGAATAAATTATATATTTGAGTTCGTGGTATTATAGGTAATGATTATCTTCTAGAATTTCTGGAATCCGGGTACGTGGGCCCGAGGGTTGACTTTGTTAACTTTTCAAAAGGAGTTGGGAAATGTTATAAATTAATTAATTATGAGTGTTGGTGTATTCTTTTATTGATTTGCATGTTGTTTGACTAGTTTCGGTTCGTTGGGCTTTAAATTGAAGAGTTAGAGAGGTATTGGAGCCGGTTATTAGAACTTCGGAGCGAGGTAAGTCTCCTGCCTAACTTTGTGAGGGGGAAACCACCCATAGGTACCACGATTGTTGTGTGCTACTAGTTGTGATTGCTACGTACGCACGAGGTGACGAGAGTCCGTACGTAGCTAAAAAGCATGTTTATGTCCGGGTAGACTTAGGGCTATCATGTAATATTTGAATTATTTAAATTCATTTTGCTAGCTTAATTAAGTGAATTTATAATTGAAATTGATTTGGGAATATATTAGGCCGATCTTTATCACCTTGAGTTGTTTGGCGAGATATTTGATATATGGTAAAAGTCATGTTTACTTTATGCTCCTCTACCTGTGTTGTAAGCGCGTGACTCACAATTAATAAGTTTCTTCCTTTCCTGTGGATCAGGCCAAATGCCTCGGCAGTATATGTATATATATGAGATGCATCCATGAATCGGGCCGGACGACCTCGACAGTGTATGTACACTACTATATGGATCGGGCTGAACGACCTCGGGTTAATTCGTGCGTATAAAATCGCTAAGAGTCCGAATACCCATGAGATTACCCTCTTTATTAAACTTGGGAATTACGTAATACTTTCTTTATGACCTGAGATCGGATATCTAATTGAAGGTTCCTATTTGTTGAGATAACATGTGGCCCTTGGGGACATTTTAACTGATAATTGTTGTTAACAGATTTTGTTACCTACTTTTCCTTATTCTATCGGTCCTGTTGCATTTCATGCCTATTCATAATTCCTGCATTTTATTCATTGGACTACTAGTAAGTGCCGATGTCGACCCCTCGTCACTAATTCTCCAGGGTTAGGCTAGATACTTACTGGGTACGCGTTGATTTACGTACTCATGCTACACTTATGCGCTAAATGTGCAGAATCTGATAGGTTCATCTGATGGTCATCTTGGCGCGTAGGTGTAGCTACTGAGGAGACTTTATGATGAGCTGCATTTCATGCTACGTGTCGCAGCCTACAGAGTCTCCATCTTATTTATTTACTTTTTCCTGTCTATTTTATATTCCAGATAGATGTTGTATGATTTTTATGACACTCTTTAGTAGACGCTCATGCACTTGTGAATGGTTGTTTTGAGAATTTGCATTCTATTCAGCCATTTGAAGTCTTGAGTACCTTCAGATGATGTATTATGACTTGTATGTATCGTTGGTTTTGGTTTTCAGGTGATTCAGAATTGATTTGGAAGTATGATTCTCAACTAGGAAGCTTTAATTTGGAAGAGTTGACCAAATTTCACTTTTGAGTATCTGATCTCGTATCGAAGTTTTGATGGTTCCGTTAGGTGTGGATGGTGATTTTAAACGTGGGCGTATGCCCGGATTTGCATTTTAATATTTTTAGAAGATTTTGGCACTAATTGGCGAAAATTGACAATTTGAAGGTTTGAAATGTTCATTAGTTTGAGTGGGAGTTGGCTTGTGGTTCCGGGAATTGGAATAGCTTCGTTATGTCAATTTTGACTTGTGTGCAAACTATAAGATCATTCCAGGTTGATTTGATATGGTTCGGCACGAGTTTTGAAAGTTGAAATTTCAATAGTTCATTAAGTTCGATTTGAGGTGCGATTCGTGGTTTTATTATTGTTATGCGTGATTTGAGGCCTCGAGTAAGTATGTGTTATGTTATGGGACTTGCTGGTACGTTCGGACGGGGTCCCGAGTGGCTCGGATGAGCTTCAGATAGGTTTGTGCTGCGTTGCGCTCGTTTATTATGTTTCGACGTTTTTTCGTCAAGCATAAATGGTATCACATTAAGCAAATCATCTCCAATTTCTGTTTTGATTGAATCATTAGATACGTATTGTAAGTACGGAACCATAGCAACTAGAATCATCAAGCTTCGACATCGTATGAAGAATTTATGGTCATTTTATTAAGATTGGGTTGCCAGATTAATTATGAAATTGCCACTGAATTCGTATTTAAAAATCTACACTATTTTGAAATATTGAAACCAACATATCTCCTTCATTATAAGGTCAAATGGAGTGATTCAAAAGCCTAACTTGATTGAAATTTTACGAGGAATCTATTGGAGGCATCAAAAGCGAGTTTCGGGATCGTTTAGCATATGAAACAAGGTAGAACATCTGAGCAGAAGCACATAATATCGAGGGTTTGTTCATTTGGTCATATTTTGAGTTGGGGAGCTCGGATGTGGGCAATTTTCACCACATGAATTGGAGTAAGTGGTCTATACTCCGTTTGGTTATATTTAATAAATCCATTTTCATTTTTGGCATTTGATTGATGATTTCAAAGTGAAATTTGGGGGTTTTGTCTAAAATTTCATAAAATGAATTTTTGAGTTTTGAACATCGATTCGGAGTCGGATTTGAGTGAAACTAGTATGGCTGGACCCGTAATTAAATGGTTTCTCAGATTTTATGAGTTTTCTTGGGTTCCGAGATGCGGGCACAGATTTGATATTATTTTATGTTCTTGAGTTGCTTTTGGCTAGTTTTGAGCCTTTTGGAGGTCGGTACGTGTGAGATGACATTTCTAGAGTATTGTTTGGATTGCTCAGTATTGGATTCAGCTTTTTCGAGGTAAGTAACACTTCTATACTTGGTGCTGAGGGTATAAACCCCTGAATATACGTGTTATGTGTTTGATGTTAAGGTAATGCTCATGCTAGGTTACGGGTGTATGTGCATGCACCGTGTGAATTATGAATCGATTGATTACGTGGTACTATGTAGTTACCTAATCTTGTTTCTATCCATAAAATTTCAATGTGCTAGAGTAATTGAATTGTGATTCGTGTTAGAAATCATATTTAGGCTATATGCTTATCCTGTTGGGACCTACTGAGGTCATTTCTGCTGTTGAGTTATTTGCTTAAATTGCAATTATGTACTCAGTCACATTCATCATTTGTATATCATATCTCAGTCTCTGTTATCATTTATTGTTACATCATGTATCATTGTTTTGGCTGATTGGCATGAGATTAGTGAGCCAAAGAGACTAGAGAGATTGAAGCTAAGTGAGGCCGAGGGCTTGGTTGTGAGTGATGTTTATGAGATCAGGTTGCACGTCGCAGCCGGCTTTATTGATTAATGATGGAATCGGGCTGCAAATCGCATCATGCCATGTTGTCTTATAGTAGCGCTTGGGGAGGATAAGCCCCTTCGGAGTCTGACATACCAGCAGTAAGCGCACGTTGAGTGCCGAGTGTGATTGCCGAGTGATTGAGAGTGTTGAGTGATTGGGTGGTGCTGAGTGATTGAGAGTGTTGAGTGATGTTGAATACTCCGAGAGCATGAGCACATGAGTTTATCGTTATGGTGCATTACATTTGCATTCATACTTGGCATGTAGGCCTAGAGATGCATTTCCTCATGCTATGCGGTATTGTGACATTTATGACTTCTCATACACATTGACATGTAGGCATAGATATGTATTTTTCTCATGCCATCTGATAATGGAGCATCTTGTTTGTTGTTGAAAATTTTTGGGAAAAATCACAGTTTTTCTGACATACTCACATTTTTGTGACTTTGGTGAAAGATTTGGGTTTTACTTACCTGAAAAGCATGCCTATTTTCCGTAACTATGAACGAGTTGAGCATTATATTTTTGAGTATTACTTGTACTGTTTTCATTATATTGTTACGAGTTGTTCATAGCTGTTTGTGTTGGACTCTGACCGTTGTCCAAGCTCATCATTACTTTCAACCTAAGATTAGGTTTGTTACTTATTGAATACATGGGGTCGGTTGTACTCATACTACACTTCTGCACCTTGCGTGCAGATTTTGGAGCTGATGTTGCTGTGTATGGCGGGAGCTGGCATTGAAGATGTACCTACGTTCTGGTTGTAGCTGCCTCTTGTTCATGGTAGCTTTAGATTTATAAAAATCTATTTATGCACATTATAAACAGATGATGTATTTATTTCATACTAGCTTTGCAAATTCTAAATCTTAAAAGCTCATGATTTGTACTATCAATCCTCGGGATTTTTATATAAAAAATATGTTATCATTATTTCTCTCAGTAGATCTAATTTGAGTAGGATTGTTGCTAATTGGCTTATCTAGCGGGTTGGGTTAGGTGCCTTCACGACTAGTTGGATTTTGGGTCGTGACAAGTTGGTATTAGAGCTCTAGGTTTATAGGTTCTACGAGTCATGAGCAACTGTCTAGTAGAGTCTTCAGAATCGGTATAATGACGTCCATACCTATCTTTAAAATGTTACATGGCATTTAGGATAAACTTCCCATATTTCTTCCCTTATCGTGCGCATTGATTCAGCTTGAAGCGTATCTCTTTGAATTTCTTCCGCTCACTCGTATGCGCATGTGAGCGCTCAGTATCAGCTGTACAACGACGACTTGTGGAATTTCGTGTATAAGGTGCGACATGTGTTTTTTGTGTTTTGGTGATGGGCCAGTCTGGAGGACTTGAGTTTCGGATTGGACCACAACTTAGGCTCTGTAGTTTCAGTGTGAGCATGTGCTTTTGGACTTATTTGTCTAGTGGTGTCCCAATGAGTAGGACTGGTGGCTCGGTGAGTGATTGGATGGCTATATGATGAGTATGATGTGAGTGCAGGATGTGTTTGGATAATCTGAATGTGACGAGAAGAGTTCGCTTGAGATGTGAAAAGGACTATTGGCGCTCGATTTCTGGGGATATGTTATACGGTCTGGAGTTAGGAAGGTTTTTGAGAGATTCTTTTGTGTTATTTCATTTGTGGAACGAAGTAGATTTTCATGTCTTGTTGATGAATTCAGACTCAGGAAGATTAAGTGATTGCATAGTAGTTGCGGCTGTGAAATGGTATAGAGAGATGCCAATTTGAGGCTAAGCTGATGGGTTATCTCCTGCGGGGTAATCTACGGATATGTGATCCTTATGATGGTATGTAGAGGTTTTCTTTTCTACCAGTGGGTTATATGTGTTGCGATTTTGAATTTGAATTAGTTGAGAAAGTTGGCTTGACTATCACGAGGATGAATGCGGGCTTGGTAGATGATTTGAGATATTTTATAGGTTGTATTGCAGGAGCTTGGGAAGGATTTAATTGAATCTCACTGCGGGATTATCACAGCAATAGAGTATGGGGATGGTGAGTTATCAGATGTTTTATTCTATGGCTTTGAGCCAAGTTGGGGAGTATGCTATCGACGATTTGATTGCATGATTACGTGTTGTTTTGGTTTCGTTCTGAAGCATACTTGTGGATCGGTTATGACTTGCAGATGTTGACTTTGAGGATGACTTAAGCAAGGAAGTTTTGGGATATGGGTTATATTACACTTATGGGTATATGGTGATCATGGAATGATTTGAGTTGTTATTCATGAAGAATGTAGTGCGCATGGAGTAGGAATTTGCTCGGCTGCTTAGAGGTGTGGATTATTTCTTTAGGTGTAGTCGTGCTAAAGGGGCACAAGTCGTTCGGCCTATTTGACCGGTGCAATTGAGATTTGAGTAGATTGGATGACTCTCGAGAAGGTTCTAATGGATTCAAGATTCATATGTAACAATTGAGAACTTTTCGCATTTGTATATGGCTAGAATCTAAGATTTACATTGGATGTTATCGAGACTCGCAGTATTTCTATATCAATATGGATTTTACATTTTAGTATCAGGAAGATGAAGGAAACAAATTCATATTCATAGAAGGTTCTTCAGAGTGGGTGTCTCGATTGTGGTACTTTTGGGATGCTTATGCGATAATACAATGATTTATGGGCCTTATGGCGGTGTGGTTTTATGCTAGGTTCTCTTGTAGTGCGCTTTGGGTAAAGATCGTGGTGTCTGGCAAGGAGAATTGTCAACTTGAGGGTAATTTAAAAGGAACTCAGAGAAATATGATAGCTTGGTAGTAGGTTGGATCAACACGGTAATGGATAGGATCGGTCCTTTAGGTACTTATGTTGTGGTGAGTCTCTACAGTTGTTTTGTGGCAATACTCTTGGGTTTGGCGAGCTACATGGCTTGGTTGAGTTAGAGAGATCCAGTTTTGATGGCTTGGTTACGTGCAAATGGGTTTCGAAGAGTTCTCAGCGATTTCTACCACGGTTTGAGATGGAAATTTCCTATGGGTGTGAGGAGCATGTTGCGTACTGTGATTTTCTCCGAGGTGGGATCAAATGGAAGGTTTCTGACTGATCAGGTATGATTCTGCTGGTGACTCAGAGTTGATTACGAGATTCTCGTGTTTTTCATATGATGGCATGATAGATGTGGTATGTTATGTGGGATTGAGATTTGCATGTGCAAGGTCACGATTCAGTTTTGAAGGGAAGGTCATGAATTCTTGAACAATATGGATGGTTTCAGATGTTTAGATGAATGCTATTGCTACTTGGTTTGCTTGAGAATGGTGCTTATTTCAGAAGGCGCACTATGTTCTAACTTACAAATGCTTCATTGGTATTGCAGTACTCGCCTGGTTGATCGACTGTTGATGTTCAGATTTTGCTATGCGGCACTGAAGAATTATAGAATTATTCCTCGTGGGATGATTGTGTATGAGAGATGTTTTAGACATTCAGGTGGTGGAGTTGGGACCAGCTATGGTGATTTGTGTGTTCTAGGGATTTGGAGACTGGGAGTCCTCAGAAGTAGATTGTTTCATGGTTGCAGACTGTGAAGATGTGGCCAAAGTTAGCTAGATGGTGGTACATGTTATGGTTAGATCATTGTGGACTTTCAGAGGGCTATTTATCCATTCAGGGATGACCGGTGTTGGTTTGGGGACCCATTGGTAGGCCCGAGGTGGATTTGTATTCTACATCGAGACGAATTTGTTGACTCCGTACTACTATAGTTGAGGGATGTGCCATTCAGTTATAATTGATTTCATTCATATATGATATGTTCTATGTGTTACTCTTCCATGCTACGGGGGATTGTGATTCGTTGGTTATATGTATACATGATGCAATTATGTTTGGTCCTTATAGCGGAATTCGAGCGAGATGGTGATTGGGGTGTGGAATGGTTGATTGCGCTTTTGTTATGATCTTTCCGGGTTGTGGTATATTGTGTTATTTGCTTCTCCATGGTTATGGTCATGCACTTCGTGTACTTGATGTCGAATTGCACGTGGTTGTTGATTTTGAGCATTGTGGCTTGAGGTATTTCATATGGATAGTGTTTGGATGAGGTCACACATTGTAGCTGGGTTATATTAGGATATGATCATTTGTGATAGATTCATATGTATTGGTTCTACTATGTGTGATGGATTGATAGCATTGCGTTTGTGGTGGCACTTGTTGACCTTGTGGGACAATTCTCTCATTCGAGTCATTTTCCATGTTTGACTACATTTGAATTGTTTCTTGCTGGTGCACAGATTGAATGGTTGGGACTTTAGGTTGTATTGGTGTGGCATGTCAATAGAATAGTTGTGTTTGATGAGATAAGGTCATTGGACCTAGTATGGATACTATCGGATTTGATTACCGTATGTTTGGAAGAATAATATCGGAAGTCGGCTAAGAATTTGGCTTTGGTTCTAGTCGGATGAGTGAGAGAGCTCCATGACTTGTCGATCTGATGAGTGGTTATGAGTTTTTGGGTGTTTCTTTCATCATTGGCAGTGTACGAAGGATTTGAACGAGGTTTTATTTGATATGAGGTTTATTACCGATATTGGATTTGTTTTGAGCAGCTACTGTGATCGGGAATTCTTTCTACGAGTATGCGAGTTATGTGGTATATCATGTGATTACATCTTGGGTTATGGATATGACTTGATACAGCTTGTTCAGACTTATACAGTGTGTAGGTGCGAGATTTCGGGTCTGGTAAGAAATTCCAGATGTTGGAAATTGGGTTGTAAGGCTTAGGGACTAAGGTTAAAGTAATGATCTTTAGTTATGTTGTGTTGTCAGGCTTACATGGATTGGGATGACGTGGGATCACCCATGGGTATGTGCATGGTAAGGTTACACCGCGATTTGATGGCTTTGGAACAACTCTGGGCACGTTCGAGGATGAACATATGTTTAAGTGGGGGAGAATCTAACAACCTGACCGGTCATTTTGAGCATTTGCATTCCGTTCAGCCGTTTGAAGTCTTGAGTAGCTTCATATGATGTATTATGACTTTTATGTATCGTTGGTTTTGGTTTTCAGGTGATTCAGAATTTATTTGGAAGAATCATTCTCAACTAGGAAGCTTTCAATTGGAAGAGTTAACCAAGTTTGACTTTTGGGTGTTTGACCTCATATCAGAGTTTTGATGGTTCCGTTAGGTCCGGATGGTGATTTTGGACTTGGGCATATGCCCGGATTTGCATTTGGATATTTCTAGAAGTTTTAGCACTAATTGGCAAAAGTTGGCAATTTGAAGGTTTGGAATGTTCCTATGTTTGACCGGGAGTTGACCTTGATGATATCGGATCCGGATTGTGGTTCCGGGAATTGGAATAGCTTAGTTATGTCAATTGGAACTTGTGTGTAAAATTGGAGATCATTCCGAGTTGATTTGATATGGTTCCGCATGAGTTTTGAAAGCTGAAAGTTCAAAAGTTCATTAAGTTCGATTTGAGGTGTGATTCGTGATTTTAATATTGTTATGCATGATTTCAAGCCTTGAGTAAGTCCGTGTTATGTCATGGAACTTGTTGGTATGTTCGGACGGGGTCTTGAGGGGGTTGGATGAGTTTCGGATAGGTTTGGGTTATGTTGCGCTCGTTTTTTATGTTTCGACGTCGTTTCTTCAAGCATAAATGGTATAACATTAAGCAAATTATCTCCAATTTCTGTTTTGATTGAATTATTAGATCCGTATCGTAATTACGGAACCATAGCAACTGAAATCATCAAGTTTTGACATCGTATGAGAAATTTATGGTCATTTTACTAAGAATAGGGTTGCCAGATTTTTCAAATTAATTACGAAATTGCCACTGAATTCGCATTTAAAAATCTACACTATTTTTAAATATTGAAACCAACATATCTCCTTCATTATAAGGTCAAATGGAGTGATTCAAAAGCCTAACTTGACTGGAATTTCACGAGGAATCCTTTGGAGGCTTCAAAAACATGTTTTGGGATCGTTTGGCATAAGAAACGAGGCAGAACAACTGGGCAAAAGCATATAATATCGAGGATTTGTTCATTTGGTCATATTTTGAGTTGGGGAGCTCGGATTTGGGCGATTTTGGAGGCAATTTTCACCACATTAACTGGGTAAGTGTTCTATACTCGATTTTGGTTATATTTCATGAATCCATTTTTATTTTTTGGCATTTGATTGATGATTTCAAAGTGAAATTTGGGGGGGGGGGGGGTC